>JAVQJS010012612.1:0-12358 GCA_036024795.1 Galaxias rostratus | reverse complement strand
TTCCAGCCAAGGGACACCAACGCAGTGTAAAACAATGTTTGAGTATGTGCTTTGGAAAGGCTTTACATGAGCAACAATATGAACAAGGTAACCCTAGTTTAATGGTCTGGCTACTGGTCTGGCTCCTCGTTAGTCACGAGACAGAGATTAGTCTGTTTCTCACTGTAATTACCTTCAGAGCTTCAATCCTGTTAGATGAGATAAGTCTGTTTCTCACTGTAATTACCGTCAGAGCTTTTTTCCTGTAAACTGAGATTAGTCTGTTTCTCACTGTAATAACCGTCAGAGCTTAAATCCTGTAATCTGAGATTAGTCTGTTTCTCACTGTAATAACCTTCAGAGCATCAATCCTGTTAGATGAGATTAGTCTGTTTCTTATGGTTTAAACCTTTTCATTTCATTTTTTACTAAAGGACTCTCATCTCACTGCTTATTGGATGAACGAGGATTAGTTTCTTGATTTTGTGCCTGGTGATTTTACCCCGTACTGCGTGTACGAAGTGAAGTTGAAGTGGTTTGTGTTTCAGGGGGAGGAGCCATACCCCTGGCCTATGTTCTCAGCCTATCCCGTGCCGGCATACTACAGTCTCCGCCCACCAAAAACCACGGGCACTGCGCAGGGTGAGAGAGGCTCGCTCGCCCACGTCTGTGTCTCGTTCCCCTGTGTGTGTGTGTGTGTGTGTGTGTGTGTGTGTGTGTGTGTGTGTGTGTGTGTGTGTGCTTATCTATGCGTGTGAATGTAGCATCAGAGTACCTTTACAGCTTCCCTGTGTGTATTTACGTGTGTTTATTCATGGGTTATCTCTGTTGCTTAAGAAGCTGCACTGACAAGCCAAGCCTTTGACAGGCAGGGTACCCCATGTCCATGATCATTTCCCCCGTGTTCCTCTGAGACACGCTCACCAAACCCTCCACGGAGACAGATGGAGAGAGTCAACAACAGCAGGCGGGGAATTAGGGCCACTGGAGGCTGGCTGTTTATCCGGCTGGATGTTTATCCGGCTGGCTGTTTATCCGGCTGGCTGTTTATCCGGCTGGCTGTTTGGATGGATGACTGGCTTGCTGTCTGTCTGTTTGGCTCTGTTTGTTTGGCTGTCTGGCTGGTTGGCTGTCTGTTTGGCAGGTTTTTTGCTTGGCCGGCTGGCTGGCTGGTTGGCTGGCTGGCTGGCTGTTTGCTATCGGGCTGTCTGTCTGTTTGTTTGGCAGTTTGACTGACTTTTTGTTTGGCTGGCTGGCTGTTTGCTATCGGGCTGTCTGTCTGTTTGTTTGGCAGTTTGACTGACTTTTTGTTTGGCTGGCTGCCTGACTGGTCGTTTGAATGGATGGCTTTTTGGATTGCCTGATGGCCGTTTGGCTAGCTGCCTAGCTGGTAGACTGGTTGTTTGGCTGGCTAGCTGGCTGTTTGGCTCACTGGCTGGCCGGCTGGTCAGCTCTCTGTTTGGTTGACTGGCCGGCATTCTTTTTGTCTGGCTGGCTGGTTGGCTGTCTGTTTGTCAAGCTGGCTGGCTGTCTGTTTGTTTAGCTAGCTGGCTGGCTGTCTGTCTGGCTGTTTGGTTGGCTGGTTCGCTGGCTGCTTGGCTAACTGGCTGGCTGGCTAGTTGGCTGGCTGCTTGGCTAACTGGCTGGCTGGCTGGCTGGCTGGCTGCCTGCTCTCCTCCGTGTCCTCTCTGGCTTTATCCAGACATCCAGCGGAGCCACCATCCCATCTTCACTCTTTACACCACGCCCCTCGGTTTGTGTGTGTGCGTCTGTGTGTCTGTGTGTCTGTGTGTCTGTGTGTCTGTGTGTCTGTCTGTCTGTCTGTCTGTCTGTCTGTCTGTCTGTCTGTCTGTCTGTCTGTCTGCCTGCCTGCCTGCCTGCCTGCCTGCCTGCCTGTCTGTGTGTGTGTGTGTGTGTTCCCTATGGCTGTCCCTTAAGGCTGGCTCCATGGTCATCACGTCCAGGTGTCTCTATTTATAACGTGCCCCTCTCGTGTTCAGGTCTCAACACCCATCCTAGTCACTGAACATTCTTCACTTTAAATGCTGCATGTAAACTTTCTGAATTAAACAAAGAACTCTCTCTCTCTTTTGTGTGTGTGCGTGTGTGTGTGTGTGTGCATGTGTGTGTGTGTGCGTGTGTGTGGGTGCGTGCGTGCGTGCGTGTGTGTCTCCTCCAGACTCACAGATCAGCGAGTTCCTGGCCTCGTCATCCAAAGCCTCTGAGAAGGAGGAGAGCTGGATGGACACCTGCAGGAGCCTGTACTGCCAAACCATGACAACCAGACCCGACGACCTCACTGGACCTGGTACAATGGAGGGAGGGAGGGAGGGAGGGATAGCGAATTATCACACTCTGTCTCTCTCTATCTCTCACTCTTCTTTCTCCATCTCTCTCGTTCTTTCTGTCATGCCTTCCCACTCTCCGTGTCCCTGTCTCTCCGGAGCGTTGTCAGGGCTGCTAGCAGCACACGGCGGCGCGCCGCTCCTTAAAGCACGGCTCTCCGTCGATCCCCACGCTCTGATTGGCCACCGCTCCCTCTGCCCTCCGTGCACCTGCCGGCGGCCCTCAGTCAGAGCCGCGGTGTGTGTTCCACTGGTTAGCTGTTCTTATCTCTGCCTCTTTGTGCGTTGGTGCGGCTTCCGTCTCGCCTCCGCAGCAAAGACGCGCCCACACACACACACACACACACGCGCACATACACGCACACACACACACTCACAGACACATACACACACACACACACACACACACATGCGCCCATACACACACACACACACACACGCACGCATGCACACACACACACGCACGCACGCATAGACAGACACATACACACACACACACACACACAGAAATGCGCGCCGACGCACCTTGGATAGCCGTGGCGGGGCGTGATTGGTTAGCCACGCGGGGAGCGTCTTGAATCAAGCCTTGATTGGTCGGGGTGAGCGTTGCCGAGGCGAGGAAGACTCCACTTTGTTAGTTCCGCTCGCTTCATTCGCAGTGAAAGGAGCGGGAGGAATGTGAAGTGCGTTGGGGAATGTGTTCGGAGCGGGGTTGGAGGGGTGGGGGTTACACAGCTGTGCTTAACACACGGCCAGACACACTGTTCGTTGTCGCACAACGCTCAACATCAGACGCCATACTAGTGTATTTCCCTGATGTTCACCTCACAGTGCAACCTGAGGTTGGAACAAGCTCCTTATCGGAGCAGTTTTAATAGAGTTCATCAAAACCTATATTATTTGGATCGTACATTTTACACGCAGAAGCAATCCAGTGTGTTTTAAAATGTGTTGCATGAGTTGAAAACTGCAAAGGCAAAAAACACCAAGGAGCAACCTGTTACAGTCCAGACCTCCGTGAAGCCCCAGTGTGTTTGTTTCAGACCGAGGCTGGAAGCTCACCTTATCGCCAACCTCACTGTATTTTCCCTGTGGGTAATGTCGAGTGAACTTTGACCCGTGTGGTTTGTGTCGGCTGAACTCTGACCCCTGTGGCTTTTGTTGGTTAAATGACAACATCCCGTGTGGTTTGTGTCGGCTGAACTCTGACCTCTGTGGCTTTTGTTGGTTAAAATACAACCCCCGTGTCGTTTGTGTCAGCTGAACTCTGACCCGTGTGGCTTTTGTTAGTTCAATTACAACATCCCGTGTGGTTTGTGTCAGCTGAACTCTGACCTCTGTGGCTTTTGTTGGTTGAGCTACAACCCCTGTGTGGTTTGTGTCAGTTGAACTCTGACCCGTGTGACTTATGTTAGTTAAACTACAACCCCCTGTGATTAATATCGAGTGAACTTTGACCCGTGTGGTTTGTGTCAGCTGAACTCTGACCCCCCCTGTGGTTTGTGTCCGGTAAACTCTGACCCCCCCCCCCCCCCGTTGTTTGTGTCGTGTGAACTCTGACCCCTGCGGCTTGTGTTTCCTCCCTCCAGTGTTGGCTGACCTCCTGGAGAAAGTGGTGTCTCACCTCTCATCCTCCTCCACTGGGCGTTTTTTCCCTCCTTCAGCTTACCAAGGTCAGTCCAAAGACAGGAGGTACATCTATAGACAGGAAGTACATCTACAGACAGGAAGTACATCTACAGACAGGAAGTACATCTATAGACAGCAAGTACATCTACAGACAGGAAGTACATCTACAGACAGGAAGTACATATACAGACAGGAAGTTAATCTATAGACAGGAAGTACATCTATAGACAGGAAGTACATCTATAGACAGGAAGTACATCTATAGACAGGGAGTACATCTATAGACAGGGAGTACATCTACAGACAGGAAGTACATCTATAGACAGGAAGTACATCTATAGACACGAAGTACAGAATTGTTTTGTATTTGTGGACTTTCTATCTTGTCTCTGTTTAATGTCTGGGTTGGATTTGTTTTCCTCTTGTGAAGTGAGAAAGATATTCCCTAGCTTTAAATACTTCATTTTGTCATGACTTAATTATCTGTCTGCGTGAGTGTACAACGGTATTTACGCTGTGAACTTCGTAATTAAAGTATAAAGTGCCGACAAATCCCAAACCGGAACCGTTCCAACCCAGAAGGGCATCGCCGAAACATTCCTAGTTTTTGAAACCTTTTTTGGAATAAATTCCGGGGGGGGGGGGGTTATTATAAAAATAATAACTCAACAAAAGAAACAGGCGTGATTGGCCTCAGCCTGCGCTGAGCCGTCACATCTTTTATGCATTCCTGACTTTTATCTCCCCCATCCTTCAACCCTTATTATCTCTCGTCAGACGCAAAGCTACTCCCGGTAGATCCACGGCGTTCATTTCAACTCGGTTTGGGTTTTTATTCCAAAGTCATCTGCCCAAACCGCTAAACCAACAGTCTGCTCCCTCCCTTCTTCCTTCCTTCTTTCCTGACTTCCTTCCTTCTTCACTTTTCTTTCCTCCTAGCTTTCTTCCTTCCTTCCTTCTTACCTTCCGAGCTTCACTTCTTCCTTTCCGACCTTCTTTTCCTTTCTTCCTTCTATCGTCCTCTCTTTCCTCCTAGCTTCCTTCCTTCCTTCCTTCTCGCTCTCTCCGTCCTCATACTCTGGTCTGCTCACTAGATTTTGTTATTCATAATTAAAGGTGTGGTTAATTAGTTATGAGCAGTCTGTCTGTGGCTGACTGGAAAGTTCTGGTCATTACGCAGCACGCTGGCTGGCAGGCTGGCTGACTGGCTGGCTGGCTGGCTGGCTGACTGGCTGACTGGCTGGCTGAGCCCTGCTTCTCCTATTGGCCCTGGTCTCGTGGACACTGCTCAAAGATTCTCCGTTCCACCAAAGGCTTGATACCACGCACTTTTGGAAAGACGTTCATGTTCCTCATTAAATATAAAACTTAGAAGAGGAGCTGAAGATATGAAAAACGAAATCACTGAGTAATTTAGAGAGGATGAACACACTTCATGGTTGTAAACAGTGCGTCGAGGAGGGTTCAACTCTTTACTCGTAAACAAGTTAGCTAGAGCCAAGTTTAACGCTGATTCCCAGAACGGGTGAATGCACTATTTGCTAGTGAACATATTACCTCGTGCCATGGTAAAGTTCATACTCATGACTTGTGAATGTATTATTTACTAGTTAACAAGTTAGAAAAAAATTAGCATTTGTTCCCATAATCCATTGTGTTCGTACTATTTACTAGTAAACAAGTTTGGTGAAACAAGGTAAACAAGAATTCCCATAATGCATGGTCACACTATTTACTGGTTGAAAGAAGTTGAAGGTTAGCTTCCTACCATTATATCCTGTTCTTTGGGAGCAGAGAACTTTTTCTCTCATATCTCTCTCTTTTTCTCTCATATCTCTCTCTTTTTCTCTCTTTCTCTCTCTCTCTCTAGTTATCTTAAGTTAGGTAGAACTAAGTTGAAGGTTACCCTCTTATCATTATATCCTGTTCTTAGGGAGTAGACAACTCTCTCTCTCTACTCCCTCTCTCTCTCTCTCTCTCTCTCTCTTTTTCTCTCTATCTTTCTCTCTCTCTCTCTCTCTCTCTCTGTCTCTCTGGCTCCCTCTCATCTGCCATTCTCCTTGAAGCTAAAGCTCCAAACTCTTCACAGAACCTCTCCCTGGTATCTTACATCAGCGGCCGGTGTCAACGGGAGACGGCGCACAGCTTCTCCGCTACCAACAAGTCTCCCCCTCCACTCACAATATTTACTCTCCTGAATAATGTATCCAAGCTAGGGCGGCGCGATCCACCCCGCGGCGCGAGTCAAAGATGGGTTTTGTTGTGCGCTGTTTTTTTTTTATGGTGTTTTGACTCACCAAAACGTCTCGTGTCGCGTCTCCAACGGGAAAGGCCCAGGGAGACCTCCTGGTGGATGCTGGGAAAGATGGGAGAGAGGCCGGCCGGAGTCGGGTCCTCCCGATCACGATGTCTAGAACTCCGCTGTGGACACCCGTAGGGAAGAGGGTTGATCAGCGGAGCTAATGTGGAAATATATCGTTCTCTCTCTGTCTCTGTCTGTCTCTCTCTCTTTTTCTCTCTCTCCTCCTCTCTCTCTCTCTCTATCTCTATCTCTCTCTCTCTCCTCTCTCTCTCTATCTCTCTCTTTCTCTCGCTATGTATTTAAAGTATTTAAATATTTAGAAAACAAGTTTCCCATGAGAAGGTAGTTGTGGGTCCCCTGCTAACCTGCTTTGTATGTAGAAACCACCTGTGTAGTTAGTCCTCTGTCTCCTAGTTCTGTCTCCTCTTAATTCTCCCTCTTATTCATTATCTGTGTATATTGTGTGTGTGTGTATGCGTGTGCGTGTGTTCGTACTCTAAACCTGGCCTGCTCGTTCCAGAAGTTACACCTCTGGACCCAGACTGATGGTGGATGGACATGCTCATTTTCTTCTTTTTTATTCTCGGTCTTGCTTTTTTTTTCATCCGCCCTTCTTTTACGTCTCTTGTCTTTTTTAATGCTTCATTGGTGGCACTTCATACTTTCTCATTCCCTCTCTCACTTTTTCTGTTTATGTCTGTCTCTTTCTCCCTCTTTTATCACTTTTTCTCTCTTCTCCCTCTTTACCACTTTCTGTCTTCCTTCTCCCCGTTTTTATATCCCTCCTCTCCATCCCTCTCTTTCTGTTTCTCTCTCTCAGTGCAAAGCCTGTTGAAGCAGCCTCATAGTGAGACGCTTAGCCATTACCGCTCGTGTGTGTGTGTGTGTGTGTGTGTGTGTTTGTGTGTGTGTGTGTGTGTGTGTGTGTGTGTGTGTGTGTGTGTGTGCGTGCGCCTGAGTTGATAACCACTTTGTGAGCCTAGACCCGACCTTTTGATCCCCTCGGCTGCGATGTTTATCAGACTCACCTTATACAGAAGTGGACAGGGTTTATTATGCCCGCTGAGATCACCTTATAATGAGGTAGAGAGGGTTTAACCTGCAGGCTGAGATCACCTTTTAATGAGGTGGAGAGGGTTTAACCTGCAAGCTGAGATCAGCTTATAAAGAGGTAGACGTGGTTTAACCCTGCAGGCTGAGATCACCTTATAAAGAGGTAGACTGGGTTTAGCTTCTGGGCTGAGATCAGCTTATAAAGAGGTAGACGTGGTTTAACCTGCAAGCTGAGATCACCTTATAAAGAGTTAGACTGGGTTTAGTTTCCTGGCTGAGATCAGCTTATAAAGAGGTAGACGTGGTTTACCCTGTAGGCTGAGATCACCTTATAAAGAGGTAGACGTGGTTTAACCTGTAGGCTGACATCACCTTATAAAGAGGTAGACTGGGTTTAGTCTGCGGGCTATGGGTGGAGCTGTGTGTAAACACGTTGTAGATTATGGATGAAAGTGCAGAGCATTAGCCTGGGTTTGAGCCTTCTCCCAGACGATGGCTCACGCGGTAAGCCCTGGTCCCACCTCAAGAGGACTGAACTCCTCTCTCTGCTCGTTACTCCCCCATTACTCTCAGTGCCTTGTGTGCACGCCGAGAGTGCTTAAGTGAGACAATTATCTGGTAGAACAATCAATGCAAGTGAAATATCTGAAAGGAGAGCGTGCCTGCAGCCATCTCTGTAATGGAGGCACGGGGAGAAACGAGCGGCTCGCTCCGTGAATGGGAGGCGTCGAGAGTTTGGCATCTCACAGTCATGCACTATGGACATTAAATGCGTGAGGTGAGTGAGTAAGGATCTGAGTGAGTGAGTCACAGTCTGAGTGAGTGAGTGAGTCAGTTAGAGTCTGAGTGAGTGAGGGTCTAAGTGAGTTAGGAACTGAGTGAGTGAGTGAGCGAGTGAGCGAGTGAGTGAGTGAGTGAGTAAGTTAGGGGCTGAGTGAGTGAGTTAAGATTTAAGTGAGTGAGTGAGTGAGTGAGTGAGTTAGGGTCTAACTGAGTTAGTGAGTGAGTTAGGGTCTAACTGAGCTGTGAGTGAGTGAGTTAGGATCTAACCGAGTTAGTGTGTTATGGTCTGAGTGAGTGAGTGAGTGTGAGTGAGTTAGGGTCTAACTGACTTAGTGAGTGAGTTAGGGTCTAACTGAGTGAGTGAGTGAGTGAGCTGTGAGTGAGTGAGTGAGGATCTAACGGAGTTAGTGAGTTATGGTCTGAGTGAGTGAGTGAGTGAGTGAGTGAGTGAGTGTATGTGTATGTCTCACTGTGGAAAGACACCCTTGCTGCTAAGGGAAGACAGCCTCTTTCATACCAGTACTGAGGATAGACAGCCCGCCCTACTCCTCTCCCCTCCAGTCTGTGCTGTATATGGCTAACTCTGGGGAGGGCAGCCCGCCTTGCCACACCCCCCCCCCCCCCACCCCCCCACAGTCTGTACTGTATATGGCTTACTCTGGGGATGGCCCTCGCCCTCAAAGAGGGCGAAGATGAAAAAAAAAATAATAATAAAAAAAGGTGCTGTTAAAATAAAAATGGGGGATGCCCTGGAGAGCGGAGCCATTGGCTGTGAGTGTGGGGCTGGGATTAAGACCAGACAAACGCATCAGAGGACGTTGGGTTTCACCACAGCCAATAGCAACAGCCGAGTGCGCTCACTGCTTTCTGACGCCCTCCGATTGATGTTTGTACTTACCGAAGTCACGCAAGCATTAATCATAAAAGACTAATGTAGCTGCCGTTGGACTGCCACGGTTCCCGAGGTGGCTTGGCTGGTAGGACATCGGAGGGGGGACGGACATAGTGGAGCGTGGCGAGAGGGGGCACGGGGGTGGGGGGGCTGTGGGGGGGCGGTGGGGCAATCCCTCTCAATCATAGTTTTCATTGCATTACCTCGAATACAGAGTTTTATGACTTGGCTGCGTAGAAAGACCTTAATCCTGTCGGAGATTGCCGCTGCAGGTTTTCTTACCCAAATGCACCATTTAACGATATCGCTCTGTGGTTTGGGTGGATGGATGGGTGGGTGGGTGTATGGGGGGGCTAGGAGTGATGGTTTCCATCCAGACCACACATTAATCAGCCTCCCGATCAGACCAGAGAGGTGGTTTCTTTGGGGGGGAAAGCAGCAGAGCGGGCGGGCCCCTCTCACGGTGGCTGGCTGCTGGCTGGATGTCCCCTCAGACTGCCAAGTAGAGAGGGACCCCCTGGGACTGCCATGAGCTTCCACTAATGATAATTATACTGTTGAGTCAGTTTGCCCGGTTTGAAGGGAACATCCCGTGCAATGTAAACTGCACTGCCCCCCTCTGACCCGGGGTGGTACTGCGCGCCCGCCCGCCAGCCTCTTAAGAATCATGCCTGTCCTGGGTTAACGCTGGGATCCCGTCATGTTGGTGTGGTGTTAAGGTTGTGTTGTGTGTTATGTCACGTTCACTTTGTGTTAATGTTCCTATATTGTAATGTTGATGTTGTTGTGTTAATGTTACGTTATTGTTATGTTAATGTTGTGTTGTGTTGATGTTGCGTTATTGTTATGTTGATGTTGTGTTGTGTTGTGTTTTATGCCCTGTCGTGTTGTGTTTAATGTATTAATTTTGCGTTATTGTTATGTTGATGTTGTTGTGTTATGTTTTGTGTTTTATGTAGTGTTTAATGTTGTGTTTTATGCCCTGTCGTGTTGTGTTTAATGTATTAATGTTGTTTTATGTTCTGTTGTGTTAATGTAGTGTTTTATGTTCTGTTGTGTTAATGTAGTGTTTTATGCTCTGTTGTGCGGTGTTAAGGTTGTGTTGTGTGTTACGTCATGTTTACTTTGTGTTGTGTTAATGTTGCGTTAATGTTATGTTGATGTTGTTGTGTTGTGTTTTATGTAGTGTTTAATGTTGTGTTTTATGCTCTGTCGGGTTGTGTTTAATGTATTAATGTTGTTTTATATTGTGTTGTGTTAATGTGGTGTTTTATGCTCCGTCGTGTTGTGTTTAATTTATTAATGTTGTTTTATGTTCTGTTGTGTTGTGTTAATGTAGTGTTTTATGCTCTGTTGTGTAGTGTTTAATGTTGTGTTTTATGTTGTGTTAATGTTCTTTTAGGTTCTGTTGTGTTAGTGCTGTGTTTTATGTTGTGTTTGATGTTGTGTTAATGCTGTTTTTTATGTTGTGTTTCATGTTGTGTTAATGCTGTGTTTTATGTTGTGTTGTGTTAATGTAGTGTTTCATGTAGTGTTTCATGTTGTGTTTTATGCTGTGTTTTATGCGGTGTTTTATGCTGTGTTTTATGCTGTGTTAATGCTGTGTTTTATGTTGTGTTTTATGCTGTGTTAATGCTGTGTTTTATACTGTGTTTCATGTTGTGTTAATGCTGTGTTTCATGCTGTGTTTTATGTCATGTTGTGTAGCGTTTAATGTGTTAATGCTGTGTTTTATGCTCTGTTGTGTAGCGGAGGAGGAGAGCCAGAGGAGTGAGTCCCTGTCGTCAGTGCAGCAGCTGGGAGTGCGCACCTGCTGCAGGTAGGGAACTGCTCCCTCGTTACACACACACACACACACACACACACACCATACACATACACACACACACACACACACACACACACACACACACACACACACACCATACACACACACACGCACACACACCATACACACACCATACACACGCACACACGCACACACGCACACCTGGTGCCAGGTGTGCCATTAAAACATCAAAGGGACCCAGAGTGGGAAAGACGCCCTGGTTTTGGCGTCTGTGTATTTGAGATGAGGGAATTAGCAGCAGGGTCTTGTTGTTTTATTCAGACGTCAGTGTGCACCTCGCAGGGCTGCTCTGTTTAGCTCGGGACTTCATAACGGACGTGCTAAGTGCATATTTGGACATATACAAGAAGGTCAAGGAACATGAATGTTCCAGTAAAACGCGCACGCACACACACACACGCACGCACGCACGCACACACGCACACACACACACACACACACACACAGGACACCATTTTACTGCCTGTCATGTTCCCTGAACATTCATTTTAAGATTAGATGACATACATTGTGAAGTGTAGGGTGCATATACACACACAATGCATGGATAGGAATATTCCATTAGATTACATACATAGTAAAATCCAGAGTATATACACACACACACACACAATGCATACATAGTGAAATCCAAGGTATATATATATATACACACACACAATGCATACATAGGATTATCCCAGACATAGTGAAATCCAGGGTACATATACACACACAATGCATACATAGGATTATTCCATACATTGTGAAGTACAGAGAGTATATACACACTGTGTGTATATAGTATTATCCATACGTAGTGCGGTGCAGGGTATATGAAGACACGGTGCATACATGGGACTATTCCATACGTATTAAAGGGGTGCTATGATTATGCTTGCGTCTTTGTTTACAGTAGAATAGTATTTACAGTGCAGATTTTTTATTATTATTATGATAACATTCCCAACACAACTGTTGACATCGTAACAATAACGGGTTCTCCTCTTCAAAGTCTCAGAGAAATGTATTGACCCTGCTGTCTACACTTCTATACCTGCACTGTAAATGCTGATCCCACAGGGCAGACTCTCAGCCTTCCATGGGTGATGTGCTTCATTTACAGTCATCTGTTTACATAGCCAGCATGCCCATCTTAGCCCACGGCCCCGCTCTCTCCATCGCTCTCCCAGGGAAACTCTGGACCCGATCACCCTCTCAACCCCGGATGACCTCTATTACACGTGTTTAATGCATGGGGGAGGGGGATGGGGATGGGGGGGGGGGGGATTATGCTGTTTCCCGTTATTAGATATTCCCTCTAATTGCACAGCACATGAACATCCTGGAATACACTGAGAGAGTGGTCCCATCAGACAGCGCCTGATTTCCTGCCACCTTCTGTGTGTGCGTGTGCGTGTGTGTACTTGGCTGTGAATTTGTGTGTGTGCAGGCGTACGTGTGTGTGTGTGTGTGTGTGTGTGTTTGTGTTCTTGTTACTTTGACTGTGTGTTTACTGCATGTGTTTATAACTGTGTGTGTGTGTG
>JAVQJS010012605.1:0-19506 GCA_036024795.1 Galaxias rostratus | reverse complement strand
TGGACAGATCGCCAATCCATCGCAGGGCTAACACATAGACATACAATCATTCACACACACATTCACACCTACGGACAATTTGGAGTCACCAATTTACCTGCATGTTTTTGGAATGTGGGGGGAAACCGGAGTACCCGGAGGAAACCCACGCTAACCCAGGGAGAACATGCAAACTCCACACAGAAAGGCCCTCGGGTGGGATTCGAACTCAGGACCTTCTTACTGTGGGGCAACAGTGCTAACCACTGCGCCACCGTGCCGCCCTTCATTGAGATTGTGTTTGACATTATGCCAAGAATACAGACACAGCTCTCAATCTAATTATATAAGGACTGGATGACTCGTCCCGACGACCACGGTACCCAACACTTCCGCACTACACCCCACAGGACGCCCTAGGGGAGTCTGCAGAACACATGTAGAATGGAGGGACAAACTCCCATGAGTTCTTGCATCCTGGCATAAGCATTCTCAGGTAGGCTGACAAGTGTGATACCCCAATAATTGGAGCATACTCTCCGGTCACAACGTTTAAAAAATGAGCCACCACCCCAGTCTGCCAATCCAAAGGCTTTTCCATTGTTCTCAAAGTGCTCCGAATATTATACCGCAACCTTTAGGATCTCCTGGGGCCCGTCTGTTTTTCCTTATATATTTGTTTTACTTTTCTTAGGCTATGTTCTTTCCCATAGAGTTATTAAACATGAATAACCTTTGTATCCAAATCAGTTGAATTACTTTATTTTCTATTTAAGTCACCAGACTTCCTTTTCCCCTCTCATCCTTGATGTTTTTGTTTAGTCATAGCCACATCAATCTCATATCTACTGTAAAAATCACACTACCCATATTCCTCCATATTACCTTTCTTGTTGTGCTAAAGTTGCCATGTGCAGTCTCAACTGGCACTAACGTTTGTTCGAGGCACAGTCACGATAGGCAATAGTGTGTGCTATCTAGTTGCTAGTAGGGACAGAGAGTAGGGACAGAGATCCACCTATTAATTTTGCCTCACATAAACCTTTAAATTACTTGCACCTGTTTTGAAAGCATGGCGAGGTTTATAGACTATAAAATTAAACAAATTCAAACACACCAAACAATGTTAACACAGTTGGCTAGCTAATTGATGCTAATGCTGCTTGTATGTGGTAACAAGCGAATTAAGTAGTGTAGAGACCAAGTGAAATGATAGCAAGTTAAACATGTTTTTATATGGCCAGACCACCAATCAGAAATAAGATACTTAGATCATTTATCTAGGGTAGGTTTATGATTGTCACATTCAACAAGCACCAAAATAGATATATAGAGCTGGGCTGGGTTAATGAAGCAGAGGCAGGAGCTTGTGGTGGGGCATTGACCCTCTGTGCCCCTCGTTAAGCCAACAGCCAGCCAACATAACTAGTAAGATCTAAATAAAACAAATAGTGCCAACTAGGATTTTGAATTATGGAAATATATCAGTAAAAACATTTATCAAGGATGTGGTTGCAAAGCAGCATGCCATGAAACCCTTACGAAGCTCTTGCATGTGAGGCAAGTTTAGTTTGATTTTCTAAACTAGCTAAACGCTTTCCGAACTCTAATCCGTCAAGCTGTACTGCGGTGCATGCACGTTTCAGCACTCAACAAAATCTCAGTATGAATCCCAATGAATCTCCAATTCTTTATTTTACATTAAACTGCATGAATTGAAGTCAGCGACTAACTTTTTCAACTATTTTGACTAATTAATTTGTCTACTTTCTTCTACTGTCAGCCAATGGGCCCAGTGAATAGTGTCTCTCTTACGCTAACTTGCTGGGCAGCTTTCGCTCTGTCTGTGTCTGTGTCTTGCTTGTTTGCCACAAAGTCCAGGGTTACTTAGAGACTACAGTGAAATACAATATTTACATTTTTCTGATTGCTAACACACTAACAGTGAATGCTCAGACAAAAGGATCAAAACCTTAACTTGTGTAACCGGATCTTAAACCAAGGCAGCAATACTACAAACATAAAAGTGGGTTGACACATTAATCAGCAATAACGGAGGCCAATATTGGACAGAAAGTAGAGAGACATTGGCCAGCTTCTGTTCTTTGGTGGACAGACTTTGCCTTTCACCCTCAGGAGGCTGTCTGACAGTTCTGTAGAACATGTATGAAAATGTGAAAAGAAAAGAATGTATTAATTAGACAAGTTATTTTTCACATACCGTACTTTCACACTGTGCACACAACAATGTGACATAAACAATTTACTACTTTTAGCACGCACGCACACACACGCACACACACACGTACACACAATGAGCGGTGGCAGTGCTTGGTTGGGTTTAGGGTTGTAATGTGGGGTGGATTTGATTGGAGCGCTAGAACAGAGGAGTGACCTGGGGTCATTGCAGTCAGTTTTTAGAGGCCGATCACGCAGGGTGAAACAATGGAGGCTCTCTTACCACTCCATAGACCGTCCATGCTACACCGAGCTATGCTCACCAATCTTTAGCCAATATCTGTTACTCTGCGTAATGAAAAAGTGGTATGTGACTTGTATTTTTATTGAGGTAATGTAGGTAGGACTAAAACCTTTGCTCGTTGAGGTTCCATGGCTGTGCCCAGATCATTAGTGTGCAACTGAGTAACAAAGGAAGGCAGCAATCGGGCACCTAAAACTTCCCTCCATTTAAAAAACACATGCAACACATTCGCCCTAAAGTCGGCTGGGATAGGCTCTAGCCCCCCGTGACCCTGCGTAGGATAAGCGGTTCTGATAATGGATGGATGGATGGATAGTAACACCTTAAATTGACAGGAGACATAAAGCACGCCATTTTAGAAAGGCCTGCATGTACAATGTATGGCTTTGAGGCATACCCAAGAGAGAGACATAGCAGCTTAGGCTCCTGAAACACCCTTGCTTAAAGGAAGCAGGATCTACAACTGGCTGGAATAGATAGAGAAATAGCATAATGTTGAAGATGGGCAATTACAGGAACTAGCTGAGTGGGGTCAAAAGGTTGCAGAAAATGGAGGAAAAATAAGTAGAATCAAAACAGACAGTGAATCATCCCACTGCAGCATTAAAAGACCCAGGTGAGCAGAATTATATTTTCTACCCAACTTTCCCAAAGGAGAGGATATCTCAAGTCTTGAGCACTTGATGAAGGAATTTGTTGAAGAAATCAAGAAGATTGAGAACCTAACTCTTGTTAGACAGATCATGCAGACAATATCTGCCCTGTAGCAACAGACCATAGTGTACACCCATTGGGTCCACCATCATAGTGTCTAGGCCGCTACAATACTTAAGCAAAAGTATATTAAACTTTTAATCAAATGTATTGTAAGAATACTTTATTATATATTATTAACACACTGCATAAATTGTACATCAGAATCCAACTTTAGATCAAATTTATTTTAGGTGTACTTTCAAATGATTTTCTAAGAATATATTATTTTAGTTTGTACTTTTTGAAACTGTGTTTAAATAGTAATAATTATAATTCATTTTATTATATAGCGTTTTCTAACACCCAAAGTGGCTTCACAATATAAACATTGGATAACATGACTTAAAAATAAAGAAACAATTAAACAGAAACAGAATAACAGAGACAACAACAACATTTCTAACTATAAGTAAGCAAAATTAGAATATCAATACAATAAAAGGACTGGATTCTAAACAGTTAATTAGGGTATGCTAGGGTGAAAAGATAAGGTTTTAAAGTAGGTTTGAAATATTAATTTCAAGCTGGAATTACGAATAAAAGGAGGGAGAGAGTTTCACAGTTTAGGTACTGCCCTAGAAAATGCACACTCCCTGAAATGCTTCAGTTTTGCTTATGGCCTGACCAGTTGCCTATCTGCAGAGGAACGTAGTGTCTGGGTAGGATGGTAAGGTTAAATACAATTTAGATCCAGTATAAAGTGTACTTTCAGTGTAGGCTTTATCTAAATATTGTGTATAGTATAGTATGTATACTTATGTTTCACTTAACAGCAAATGCATTTGCTTATAAAAATCCTTCCGTTGTATGAATTGAATCTTCTTGTACCCATTATTCAATGATGTGCATCTATGGGCATTTTAGCTGATAAGCAATCAAATGTGTACAGATACAGAGCACTCCAGCTGGAGCCACTCATTGGGGCATACCAACAAGAAGGATAAAACTGATTGTTCAGCTAAAATACAGGTCTGGGTGTTGTAAAAGCTGTCTGTCGTGGGAGAATTTTGTAGACCTGCAAACCATGGACACCTTCACCATCGAAGCTGTTACTAGTAAATCTTAATGTGTTTTCGCTGCTCTTTCAATGAATTTTTACTGTCGCCAAAAAGCGCGTCGGCAGCCTCTACGAATGCTTCTTTAAAAACTTAACCGTCTTTGAAAGAGTTCATATTTTTTGCAAGAACGTGACTGACACGATAAGATGCTATGGTATCAGCCTTACTCTTGGTGTTGGGCCTGGTGAAAATAGACTGCTGTGCATCTAGCTGTCCCTTCAGTTCCCTAACCTTTCGGGTGCGTAGGGCAGAATTAGGAGGAAAATCAGTCTCATACCGTTTTGAAATGCCGCTCCAAATTACATTTCTTCGGTAAAGCGACGCTCGCATTGCATATTAGACAGATTGACTTTGAATTTGAATAAACAAAAAAAAAATCCTCCTCCTACTCAGAGTGAAAATAATACGTTTTAGGCTTTTTTGCTTCTGCCATATTTGCGGTCTCCTGTAGGCTAACTATAACTAGCGTCCACCTACCTAGCACACATTCCCCGCCAGTTTCACATGGGGGTCACGCCAGTGTCACGGCCAATCACAAGCCAATCAAAAAGCTGTGATGCGTTCAAGAGCATAACTCTGACATAGGAAGACGATGTTGTAAGTAGGACATTAAAAATAGATTATTATTTATATTGTAATCTTTAGACACTTTTCGTGATCGACTGGGAATGTCTCTGCGATCGATCAGTCGATCGCGATCGGCTGGTTGGGCGCCCCTGTTAGATAAAGCCTGGCTATTGCTAGCCTTAGGTTTCAAACAAGAAAAACAAACGAGCATTTTGGCACTTCCTTATTCATTATGTAAAGACATCTTGAAAGTTAAACTGACTTCTGCACCTTTTGCATGTCTTAGTTTTTTTGGCCAGACTAGAGCCAGCAGTCAGCAGTCTATAGAGCAGAATTTGACACTTTCAACACAATCATGAAAGTAGAACAACAGAACATGCAATACCCATCTACCATTCATTTTAGTTAGTGGTGTGTGGTAAATGTGCCCAAATTAATGGTGAAACCATCATTGCAGTTTTGCTTAATTTTTAGCTTAATCATTAAAGTGAAAAGTTATGCCTTTATTTTATTTTTAAACGGACAAGCTGAATTCATGTCAGAATGTAATCAAGCCCACCAAGAATAGCAATCAATTCAGCTGTATTGTGTTCCACTGTAGGTTGCTTGTACATGACCTTTCTCATTTCTAAACTCATGATAGCATTTCTATGATTGACATTCTGGTCTTGTTAAAAGTTTAATAAAATCCCTGTCAAATCACATTCTTCATCATACTGGGGTGTGTTTTTACACACTAAGTGTACAAGTAACTAGTTAAAACATAATTCATGTCTTCAACATTTTCACCACTTACAACCTCAAACATTTGAAAGAGACAAATACAGGCCCTTTCTAACTTTCATGGAATGCAATGTCCTGAAAAGGTTGGGTAGGAAATTTGTGGAGAGGGTCTGCTTTTAATGGATTTGATTCTTCATTAACACATTTTAAGAAAATTAACACTGAATGCTTTTCACTATAGGTATACAGCAATATGAAAGCCATGTAATTGCGGTTTTGCTTTTCATTTTGGCACATTTCCTGCACGTCACTAACTGAAATGATTGTCATGTGGAATGTGTTATTTCATGTTGTTCAACTCTAATGATTGCATTTTAAAGTGGCATAGATTAGCCACTTGCTTTCACAATAAAAGCCCTACCATCGTCAAGTTCATCCACCCCTGGTTCTAAAGAGGCTTAAGGATTACATTATAACTAGGGCTCTACAGAGCACAGTAAAGTCCTGCAACAAAACACGCACACTCAGTACACTATTCTCTTAGATGTTTCCTAGCTTGTGAATGTGTTCCATATATTGTATGATTAGTAGAGTTTATGTGTAAACAATAAGGCAATCCTGTGTGTATATATATAAAGAAAATACATAGATTTGTATTTGTTTCTGTGCAGTCTTCATTGGTTTGTAAGTGTATACATGCGAGGCCAGTATATGTTTTGGAATGTTGCGTGGCTAGGCTTACTCATGCCCTGCAGGAGGCAGTTCATTAGTGCCTGGCTTAAGGTAAGCAGATAAGGTAAGATGAGAGGGAAGAGAGATTCAAGTTAGATTCTGCATTTGCCTAACCCTGGGTCTGGTCTCCATAAGGTAGAAGCCACTGTCTTCTCCCCTTGAAATGTTTATGTTGTAATGTTATGTTATGTTATGTAATGAACAAGACACACTTGCACTCCTGTGATACTGTGTGTCATACACTAGCAGGAAAGATTATGAGTGTTACACTTTAGTGTACAGTTCACAAAGGGAGTTTCACAAGTTCCCAGCAGACAGGAAGTAAATTATTTCAATAGGGGATATAAAGGCGGGGTCAAAGGGGTAAAGGGGTAGAGACCTGTTGGGTCACTGTTACCAAAGAGATCTCACCCACCTTAAGATACCCATGTATTATATCTCTTAAGAGAATAATCACTTTCTCAACTGGGAGGATTCTACAATTTACAAAAATTCTAAATAATAATGCAACTTTATTTAGATAGCATTTTTTTTCCAAACAAATGATATAGTGCTTTGCATGTGAAAAACAGTACACATTTTTTTTTAAAGATTGAAGCATACCAAATTATAATAATATAAAAAAAGCTATTGTTATCGATTCCTAAAGTTATACTAAAGTAATATTTAAGCAAATTAATTGTTGAAAGCTATTTTAAAAAAAATTATAATGATTTTAATGAATTAACCATTGTATGGGAAACGTTGACATCCTCAGTCTAAACTGTTCCAATTTGGGAGGAGGGTCAGAGTTAAGACTAGGTCTCCAAGGAGAGGGTGTGGATTTCAGAGACACTCAAGGCTTAAGTTTCCTTATACACACCATAAAATGATCCCATTAATGAGGTTAACATCCACTCCCACTCCACCTTGACCAATGGAATTATTGTTTAATTTAGACCAAAATATTAGTTATAACTTTGTCAATTAGTAGTTCAACTTTGTCACTGTTATAATTTGTCTGTGTACAGACTCTGAGTCAGACCTTGTAGTTGTCAATAGAATTGTACTTGATCTTTTCACAGTTTCTCCCTTTGATTGTTCTTTTTGTCAAAGATTGAGATATCCATTACACAATTTCTGCTAGTTGCTTGACATCAAGAAGATTGGGCTTCATTCCCCAACTGTTCTTACACTGTAAAAAATAAAATCCCATAAAAATGGGCCTTAAGACTGGCAGCAACGACTGCCAAACAGAAATCATAAAGAAATCAAAATGTCCAAATACCCAAAAAGTGCAAAAACAGTACATTACTATTACAAACATTGCAAAGATATGCTGTTATTTTACAAATATTTATTGAATTACACAGCAGTTCTCTCCTGATCTGGGCCAATCCCTGCTTTGCCTTTCTGTGCCGTCTAACGGTTTGCAAAGGGCTTCCTTGAGGCCAAACTAATGTATTTTCCCATTGCCTCTAAGTCTGTGGCCATAGTTCTCTGCCGCACATCAGCGGAGTGCCCCCTCTGGGTTGGAAGTGAGCTACTGTCGCAAGCGAAGGAGTTCAGGTAGCTTAGGGTGTTGTTCATGAGTGAGGAAAAAATGGAGGGTGAAATTGACAGGCAGATGGTGCAGCGTTAGCATCAATGTGGTTGTTGTACAAGACCGTTTGTGGTTAGGAAGGAGTTGTTGAGACTAAAAACGAAGCTCGCGATTTAACCGTCCGGTCTCCATTCCAAACCTTATCTATAGTTGTGAGCTTTGGGTAGTGACCGAAAGAATGAGATCACAAGTACAGTCGGCTGAAATTTGTTTCTTCTATGGGATGGATGGGGTCAGCCTTAGTGATAGGGTAAAGAGCTCGGTCATTCGGAGGGAGCTTGGAGTAGAGCTACTGCTCCTTTGCGTCAAAAGGAGCCAAATGAGGTGGATTGGGCATGATTAGGATACCTCCTGGGCACCTTCCTTTGGAAGTTTTTTGGGCATGCCCTACTGGTAGGACAACCCAGGGTGACCCAGAACACGCTGGAGATTAAATAGCTCGTCTCGCCTGGGAACACCTCGGGATCCCCCAGAAGGATCTGGAGAACATTGCTAGATTGAAACTACCCTGCTTAGCCTCCTGCCACCACGACCTGGCTCTGAATAATAAGCAGATAATGGATGGATGGGCTGTTTAGCAACTGCTGATTACTGAAAGTTATTACAAAGTGTAAAAATCTTTTTTCACAAAAGTATGACAAATTGTCTTACAAATATTGGTTCTGCACACGCAAAGCTTCACTCCACACATGCACATTTTGTTACTGATATTTTGCTTAGCATTACTAACTAAAATATTTTAGCACTCAAAATACACTCAAATAAAGTTCTTGGCTGATTGGTCGACGCAGATTGTATTTATGATACCAGTTGGGAAAACAATGTTATGTGGTGTTAATTCAAAGTGATACATGGAAGGTTGGTGAATAGCTTTCAAGCCAAGAATATTTTTACAGTGCAACCAGCTGCATATTGTTCAACATTTATACAAAGAATATCAACACATACGCTTTGTAAATCTTGCCCTCCCTAGAACATCAAGAAGCTAATCTAAGCTTTTGTATTGCAAGCACAATGTTTAATTTATGCCTCCACTAGCACAGAATTGTTAGGTACTTTAGAGAGAGATGCATGTGCTGTGAATGCATTGCTAGGACACATGCTGGCACGCACGCATTTTACAAAGTTCTAATCTGTCTCTAGACATCTACATTATTTGTTTTTGTCATGTCGGTGAACACCCTTATTTAAATTAGTCCTATATTAATGGTGTGGAGTGCTATGCTGGTCAGCATTGGGATATTTTAGGACTGAATACTCACATACTTTGACGTGCTGTATCTGCAAACATACAAATTGAACAGTAAATTTGCTGGCTGTTGTGCAAGCAAGTACTAAATATCAGTGTAGTAATTTTTATTTTACATTTCAATTTGTATACCCTTTTCTGTTAAACACACATAAAGCTCTCAAATGCAAAACCATTTCAATATTATAGTGCTGTTTTAAATAAGGTACCCTTGACATATTACATCTTAGAGGTGAGCATTGTAGAGGAAACCAATTCAGGTTTACTTAGCATGAGATGGTAATACTTTCACTCTGCTCTTTCCGTCCCATTGCTAAGCGTTATGAATAAATTAACGCCGAGATGTTGCTGAGCAGCAGCCTTCCCTATTCCATAAAAATATACAGAATGAAATAACAATTCAGATTAAATGTCCTAGACAATGACTTGATCATAATTTGAAATACACTTGGTACTGCGTTGATAAAATATGATTAAGAATTGGGACATGCCTGGGGATAAACAACATATCTATTGAAGCACACTACTGTAAGCATTCTCACAAGCTTTTTCAGATTCATGTGCAAGAAAGGTTGGCCATAAAAAGAAACCAGAGCCAGCAGGATTGTCTTTCTCACCTGCATCTGGCTGCCAGCACATTGCCTGGACCTACTGTGTTAGTCAACCCATTGGCTGATTGCGCTGACTGAAGGAAAACTGTATGGCTTGCTCACAAAAAAGTTGCTATCCCCTTACCTTGACATTTCACTCTTTTCATAGCTCCATCCTCACAGCACGCAAAACCGTAACAGCTTGCGTGCAAATTTAGCATTGTATGTTGAAAGTACTGTCTGGAGTTCAGAAAAATTGCCACACAGCTCTGAAATTTAGATTGATGCGACAGTAAAAAAAGAAAAGTAATGAAATAAAGAACCGGAGTGACTGTGAAAACACATCCATAAAAATGACTATGTACAATGATGTGCATGTGTTTATGCAAAAATATTTAAATGCAGATTAAGGAATTAGATGAAATTGAAATTCGATAAAATATAAAAACATTGAGTATACTGTTGGCTATGGTCCTAAACACATTTACAGATAGGTCAGCCAGGGGCACTCTGGGATATTGCGGTACTGCATCAGGAACTGCAGCAGTTTGCACCTCCCCTCTGCCGCTTGTATCCCTTTTGCCCCTCCCACTTCTTGTTTTTTCTCTCTGCTTTCTATCAGTGTATTTCTTGCCCCGCTGTTATCTAAGTGAACCTCTTTAAAGAAGATCTGGGGGTTTGGATGGGGGGAATGCAAGTTGTGAACATTGAGCTGGGATAGTTGGTGGGGGACAGAGCCGTTCGAGAGGTAATGCCCCATCTCTTACCGCTGATGGATAATCCTGGGAGCACACGTGGTCTGTGACCGTCTAATCTGCTTCCATATGGAAAAAACAACCATCTGTCTGTTCCAGCATCGTGAGTGTTATATAATTGACCACAGTGAACAAGGGAGACAATTAGAGTTGGGGAGGGGAGAGAAAAAAAATGAAAGTGAGAACTATGATGTGAAGTAGAGATAGAGAAATTGGATTATATATGCATATATATCTATCATATAAAAGAGGTGGTGAGGCAAGATAATAAAAAGATTGAAATTAAGATTATGGAAGAACAGAGAGAAAAAACATTTGTGGATCAGAAATGAGCAGGCAGAATATAGCAAAAGTGTATTGAGACAAACATCCTATGATTAATCAGCGAGTCAGCATACAGTTAGGAAAAAGATAACAGCATAGCAAGGGATGACTCAACGTAAGGTGAGAATTAAACAGATGAGATGATGTAGACCATTAAAGAGGGCAGATTGAGTGCAACCTCTCCATCCACAGCCAAACAGCAGCAGCAATCAATAATATGTGACAGTCCCTGCCAAACACTGTCATTTTCTCTCGTCTCTGGGTTCACAATAACGTCCTTCCCTTTCTTTCCCTCCCTCTGCATCGACGACATGGTCCTTGTGTCTGGTGGAATGAGTGTGTGCATGCAGGATGCTGCCCTTGCACAAGACTAAGGCCATTGAACCGTTACTAAGAGAGACAAACTCAAAGAGCCCATTCCTGGACTTGGGTTATACATAATAAATAGAGGGCTCTCTTAAAGTGTACAGAAATCTTTGAGTGTGGGGAGGGGATTATTGAAGATAACAGATTCACCCCCATGAAGGGGTATCATCAATATCAAGGGAACTGTGAAATCTATGGATGAAAATGGAGAAAATGCAATGGAGAAAAGTAAAGTAAGCATGAACTGGCTGGTAGCAGCGTTTTCTTAGACATTTTCTTTGAATTCTTTGAGTTATTTCACAGGTTGCCTAATGTTAAATCAGTATCATGAATGTAAAAACAAAGACGAATGTGGCAACAGATTAACATAAAACAAAATATCTTGGTCAATGCCATGTACTCCAACAAATCTTCCAGTGAGCTAACATTTAGGGCACATTTGAAAGTTTATATATGTGCAGTTCTGATACATATTTTTTTATGAAATGGTTCATGTAAGTCAGTCTATTTTTTGTCTACAATAGAATAAAAACATTTAAAATAGTGCAACATCTTTAACACTATTTAGGGAAGGAAGCTTTCCATTTGTGCCATTTTTTTCATGTCCTGTCCAACCAATCTCGACAAGCATGCTACATGCTATTTTCTCGCATTGAGATTGTCAGTTGCTCCACTCAAGTTGGGACAGTGCTGCAATGCAAATGGATTGAGAGACACACTGTGAGTGCTGCCATGCACGTGAGGAAGTGGATTGGTAGATAAGGATGATGAGGAGGATGACATTAAATAGCAGAGACCGTAGCATCGATCATACTTTTTAAATGTTGAGTTCTCTCCGCAAAATAGTGGCGTGAACAGGACATTTTAAGTAGTGGTGGCGACCAAGAGGGACACAGGCCAAGTGAAAAGGGGACAGAGAAAATCTGTCTTATATTCTAGTCAGAAGCTCTGAATAATTACTATTACAGACAATTATTTGTTCAACTCCAATCTATGGGAAACGCCCTTAGAACGTGTTTCATTCACTGAACACTTATACAACAAGCCCTGTAATCAACAAGGTTTATGACACTTTAACGGTCACCCGAGTTAGCTACTCTGCAAATACAGTAGCAGACCCATCTCACCCCAGATTTCCATCAATCAGCCAGGTGTGACCGTGAACATAGGTATCTTCATGTCTAGTGAACCTTATCTTATGCGAATACGCTGTTCTATCAGAGGATTTTCTTCTTGGTAGCAAGGTAAAATGTTTCTTCTCGCCTTCGGCATTTCTTTCGCTTTCCGTTATGCTACCAAACGTAGCACCACAGCACTTTGGTAAATTCCCCCAACAGGGCATCACTAATCGCTAAGCTACAGCTACTGCTAATCCAGCGCCCTGGTAGTGGCTAGCGAGCAAACGGCCTCCTCAGTCACCACATTTGCTTTAATGGCTGGGCAGGCTGTCAACAAACGTGTGTATTGCTGTTTTCTGGTTGTACAGTTTTTTAACCGTGGCTAGTTTATCTTTTTTGCCTACAAGCTAAGCTAGCACTCATGTCGTGGCTAGCTAAAAGACGACCCCCAGTACCTCAACTCCTGTTGCTTCGGTGATCTTGTGGGGTAGTTGTTAACAGCCTGTTGCCCGTTTCAAACGTGTGTATAACCCTTTTTACTAGAAGGTACAGAATATAACAAATATAGACCTATACTAGGTAGGATATTCACTGGGCTAAATTAATCAGAAGTTCTAGAATCGACTATGGAGCCTAGATTGACCAAGCAATATACCAGAAATGACTGGTGACACTTTATTTTTGGTTGGAAGTAAAAGGCTTCCTTCAAGTAGATAGATATGTGGAGAAAAGAAAGCAAACATAGAAAATCTGTTAACCGGGTAAGTACAAAATAAACCTTAGACATAAAATCTACAAATTCGAAGTACCATACAGTTCAAAAGCCCTCAATATTGCGATCATGCTGGTCATGGTGTTTTGGATGAGCCGGCATCTGAGGTCTTTCGACATTTGGCAGTTGCTCTCTTCACCTTTCTTTGCCCACTCAAAGCATTGTTTTCGGACGTGTTCAAGTTCGATGTCTGTATGCACTACGTATTCTGGGAAAGATAACTTAACAACCTTTTCAGGAGTTGTGTAATTAACAGAACATCCTTTCACAGGAGTGGATGTCTGTGACAGGGTTGACTCAATAGTAGTAGAACTGCACGCTGGTTTTTAATGGTGTTCTCTGCCAAATTCCTGTAAAATAAAAGAAAGTAATGAATTTCTGATAAAAGCAGCATTTACATTTTACTGTGTAACACAAACTGCATGGGGCATTGACAGCTCTTCACAAGTACAACTTGCAATTTGTTTAATTGAAGAGGTTAACTCTTCAGTAAATTAACTGAACACTTACCATTGAATATCTAAACCAGTATTTATTTATTGAAAGAGAACTTAAAGAAAATCAGGCTCCATTGATCAAAAATTCATCCATCAACTATTCGGTACATCCTAGTGATGGGTCATGCACACAAGCATCGGCTCTGAGAGCCGGCTCTTTGTAGTGATTCAGAAGAGCCGGCTCGCATCGAGTCAAAGCCGGCTCCCAGTTTTTTTTTTATTTGTTGCTTTGGTTTCACTTACAGTGCTCAGTCCCAACTCAGGTCACGACAGAGCTTTTTTATGATTGGCCAGCATGGCGACCAGCATGCGGCATTTACGTGAGAATTAAGGATGGTAAACAGAGAGGGAGCGGGGCAGACACTCCGCTTGACTCCACTGTGTGCGTCTTGCATTGTCTGTAGTTTAATGATGAGTGACACTAGAAAGTGATGCTGCATCTGGCTGCAGTTTAAAGATATCGGGAACAACAAAGTAGAGTGCCTTCACTGCAAAACAAAAGTCACTATAAGAGCAGGTTCCACCACAAACCTGCATAGACATATGAGAACTGTCCATCCTACAGTGCAGTTAAAGGAGTCATCATCTCATACCAAAACAACAACTGCTGCAACGTCTTCTGCCATCCTTCAGGCGTGCAAGTATAACCCCTCCTACTGCGACTTAAAGCAAAAATAAGTAAGTTTTTACCAAAAGTGATGACCCCGGTCCAACAGCACAATATTGATGAAGAGTTGGCTAAAATGGTAGCTTCTGATTTTCAACCCTTTGCCATTGGGGAGGGGACAAAGGAATTAAAAACTTTGTCAAAGCGTCAAATGGGGATTCCTGAACTGAGGTCCAAACAAGAGTGTGCCACCAGGTGGAACTCAACATTTTATATGTTGAAACGAATGCTCAAAACAAAAGATACCATCATCTCCACCCTGGCCCTCATCAACACATCTATTGAGCCATTAGGCCAAGAGGAATGGGAGCTGGTGAAAGAGGTCTGCGCCGTCCTGATACCATTCGAAGAGGTGACTGTGGAGATAAGTGCAGACAAGTACCTAGAACTATTGAAGCATTGTTTTTTTTTCTCTACCATTCAGTCACTATTATACATTGCAAACACAACACATACTGTATAATATGCCACATACTTTTAAAAACTAAATTCAAAAAATTGCTGTCTCCTTCAGCTATGTCACAGCCTCGAAATTGCTCCTGCTTTGCAAAGTTCTGCAGCGGGTAACAACCCAGAACCAACGGACAGTAACTGTGCAGAAAGTGAAGCTATTAGTTGCAACTCTTTGTTCAGCCATGGACCGCAAATTTCTGAGGATGGAGTACAACACTGTCCTTTCAGAAACGACCTTATTGGATCCAAGGTTTAAAAAACTTGCTTTCAGTGATGGTAGAGCTATTGATGAAGGTCTTGAGAGGAATAGTGCAGCAGCAAAATGCACCCCCAGCAGCCAGCCAGCTCCACCATTAGAGGGCCAAGAGGAGGAGCAGCAAACCTCTGCTGTTTGGAGGCTTTTTGATGAGACAGCTACAGGAGATGGTTCAAGGAAAAATCCGACAGCTGATGCTGTAATGGAGGTTAGGAGCTACCTTGAGGAGCCACTCATTCAGAGAGCAGAAGACCCACTGAGCTGGTGGCAAGCCAAGGCCTCAGTTTTCACGCCTGGTGAAGGTGATGGAAGGGAGACTATGTATTGTTGGCACATCAGTTCCTTCTGAAAGAATCTTCTCGAAAACAGGGCAGATACTCACGGTTCTGGTTGGTTCTGGCTTTGGTTCTGTTCTGTGGATTTGTTTGAAGTTTGTTTGTTCATTTGTCCAATAAAAATGTTTACTTGAGGACATTATTAATGTTATCTTGAGTTTGGTTCTGTTCTGTGGATTAGCTTGAAGTTTATGGTTATTTTGTGCAATAAAAAAAGTTTAATTGCAGTTAACATTTGTAAGAGTGGTTTGTCACAGAATAAATGCACAGAATTAGGCAATTATAAGGTCTCTAATAAAAACACTGAAAGCAAAAGGGTTTTCAACACATAAAACATATATTTTTTGCAAAGTTAAAGTAAAATATAGGCTATAAAAGATCCTAAATAAAGAACCGTTTGGGAGTCGAAAGTGCCGGCTCTTCTTTGGGAGCCGAGTCAAAAGAGCCGAACTTCCCATCACTAGTACATCCCTAATTGTCATGAGAAATTAGACCAAAACAGCACATTGCAGGAGTTTGTTGTGTGCTGCTAAGTTACATGGGTATATAGTTAAAGGGGTCCTATCATCCAAATTTTCAGATTCATACCTTTATTTAGGAGGTCAACTAAAATAGGTTTTTGCGTTTTAATGGTAAATAAACAATAGATTTTTTTCTTAACGGCCTGGATCTGCAGCACCTCCCTATTCACCCTCTGTCTGAAACGCTTCCTTTCAGCCTCACAATGAGCTAAGTTTTTTTTTCTCAGAGAGCTGTTAACCAGATGTTAAATGGAGTACAGCAATATCAGGGGTCATTATCGGAGCACCTAAAACAGTAATGAGTAACGTGATTGAGAGACCATTTTATTGATCCGTTCAGTCAAATTGCTACTATCCATTTGCAGGATAACACAATCAAAGAACTGTTTCAACCAGTTCAAACGGGGGTTGGCAACCCGCGGCTCCGGAGCCGCATGCGGCTCTTTAGCGCTGCCTTAGTGGCTTCCTGGAGCTTTTTCAAAAATATGAAAATGGAAGAAGATGGTGTGAATATATTTTTTTATTTTATATATTTTATTTTCCAATGCTGTAAAAATGTGTATAATGAATATAAAAATGTTATATAATTTAACTTATATATTTAATGTAAAAAAAAGATTTACGTCATAGCCTGCGACACACGTTTCTTTCAAATTGACAGGTGTCGATTTCAAACAAAACAGCAGGTGTGTCATGTTCGATGAATCCCAAAGGGAAAAAGAGAAAGATAGCTGAGGAAAAAAGAGTTTAACAGTTATTGGACTGAATCATTTGCCTTTACTCTCAATGTGAAAGGATTGCCTGTATGTTTGCTTTGCAAAGAGAAGTTGTCAAATAATAAAAAGTGAACCGCGGAAAGACATTTAGAGGAAAGGCATGCTAACTTTGCAGCCGAGTATCCAGTTCGGAGTGACAGAAAAAGTGAGATTGAATTACTTCTAGAGAAATTAGAGGAGCGAAAAGATTAATTTAGGAGGAGGATTACATCTCCAAACTCTGTTACTGCTGCTAGTTTTGTCGCAACCCGGGAAAAAATAAAGCATGGAAAACCATTCACAGATGGTCCTTACAGGAAGGATTCGTCCATTAACATCGCAGAGCACCTATTTTCCAACTTCAAAAACAAAACCTAGAGATAATACAGAAAATTAAAGACATGCCTCTCTCTGCATTCCAGCAATGACATAAAAGACTCAGACCAACAAGAATTTTATATTTATGTTAATTTAAAGTTTCAAAACGGTACACAGCTCGGTTTTTTTGTCACCTTCGAAAGTCGTTGTCGTCTACACTGTAGCTGTTGGGTTTGTCTTGCCTAGTCTTAAATGAAGGCACTATAAATGATAGCTTACTGGTAATGGGCTTACTGCAAAAGAGCATTAGGTTAGGACACCTCACGCAACCGTGCTTAGCCAGACATGCTGAGAGTACCGTCAACGTGTTTTCCCGTGGTTATACTATTGCTTACAGCATGTGATTTGCATTTGTCTATGTGGCCGTTATTGTGCATATCTAACCACTATACAGGGACATATAGAATACTTGGTTATGTCCTCCATATTGGTTTCAAGTGTTCCATTCTTTTTTGATGCTCAATAATATTTAGACCCATCAACTCATTAGCCGATGACTCCGTTGCGCGGGCTCTTGTATGTATGCACAAAAGTATTGGAAGAATATAAAACTAAACCAGAGGAATCTGTTAGTATCAGGCTTTTTATACTAGCATGTCTGGAACAGTGCTAAATAATGTTCTGAAGTTAGGTTACATTTTGGCGAGAGAAAAGTTAAGCTAACCATCAGTGTTTCCTTTAAAGAGAGGTGAAAGAACGAGAAAGCGAGTGAGAGAAAAATCTGAGAAAGAGCAGGCCCCAAACATTTATTTCTCCTTGGTACACATTGGCATACAAAGGTATACATTTCTCAAACATAATAATTTGTATCCAGCCTATTACTTAGCTTCACAAAATAGTGTTTATAAATATACATTTATATGTATATAATGAACTATAGTTAGTGCCAAGTAATGAGGCTAATAATAAGTAAACTTAAAAGATTACAGTACATGGTTTACGCAATCATATTAGAACGATATTAGAACACTTTGCGTTAACAATTGCTTCATATAACCTTGAATGCAAGAAAACAAGTTAATATACGTTTTAAATGACACTACAACTGTGGAAATCAAGGTTAGTCCACAAAGTATTGATTACATTTGCTGTATTATATCATACTACAGGTGCCATGTGATGCAATAGTGCCACACAAGTGTACACATTTGGCAGCCACCCTACCTTTGTTTGGTTCTAAGACAGTTATTATATGAGCCAGTGGGGGAAGAGCAGGATCTTACTAGGAAAGCTATATTTAAGTATAGATGATGATCAAATCACATTCGTTCTATCTCCATGCGTTTGCAGGTGCATTGCTTATGGCACACCAATTTGCGAAAAGATTTACGGTTGGTTTGCGTGTTAGAGGGGAGAATCTGCCTAGTTCCATAAACATTTGGCCAATAGTCACAATCTAACGACAGAGAAATTATATGGGGTTTAAACGGTTTGCCATTATGGCTATCCACGATCTATTCAAACGTCCATATGCGTTTAGAATTATGGGCAGAACATCAGGTGGAAATGAAGATAGCCGAGGAAACCTTTTGCTAAGTTAGCAACCAAAACTTGGGTGAAATGTAAGTAAAACTAAAAACGTTTCATTGAAAAGAACAAGAATAAATTGTGCATTTCTTGGCTGCACACAGAACTTAGCCAAACGTCATGTGTGGCTGAAAGAACAATCTTTTTTAAAGTTTACAGGTTGAAGGTAATGAACTAGACATGAGAGATCTCTATCTGGCTCAGGGCAGGACAAACATGTTATATAATAAATAATCAGTTTTTCTAAAATCGACTGTTTTATTCACATTTTACAAGTTTTTACTTGTGTGTCGCCAACCGAAGTAGTCAGAAAGCATAAACTTCATATGAGCAACATTGACCTTGCTATAGCACTTCACAATTTGCAAACAAATTATTATTGTGTGATAGGTAGATGGTGAATCAGATTTTTATCCAAGTAAAGCGTACAACATTTATAACTTTTATACTTTTTAACATTTATACTCGGTAAACAGCAATTTTGTCAAAGGACTTTGTTGTCCTATGCCACGGTCACAGAGTTCTAAAATTCTGCAACTTCTAAATTCAAAAACTTCATATGAAACCTCTTTTGCTAGTGTTAACAATCTAATTTGCATGTCAATCGTACTTGTTGGCCTTATAAACGTTACATATCAACAGTTAAAATATAAATCACCTATGACTATGAGGTTATTCAGTTTCTAATTGTATAACTAAAACTGGATAAACGTATATCCACACTCAAGATTGTACTGCAAAGTATTAATGCGTGTCTATATAAAATATATTAAAATTAGTACCTTTGCTGCACAAAGACTATTTACTTTCCAAATGCTGCTGATTGGACCAAGTATTGTGGTGCCACGGTCCAGCCATCCATTATCAGAACCGCTTATCCTATGCAGGGTCACAGGGGGGCTAGAGCCTATCCCAGCTGACTTCGGGCGAGAGGCGGGGTACACCCTGGACAGATCGCCAATCCATCGCAGGGCTAACACATAGACGTACATCTACTCACGCACACATTCACACCTATGGACAATTTAGAGTCATCAATTAACCTGCATGTTTTTGGACTGTGG
>JAVQJS010012587.1:0-15297 GCA_036024795.1 Galaxias rostratus | reverse complement strand
GTGTGTGTGTGTGTGTGTGTGTGTGTGTGTGTGTGTGTGTGTGTGTGTGTGTATAAGCATTATATGTAGATTTAAAAAAAATCACAATATCATAACGAGCAGCACCTATTGCCTCACAGTAAGAAGGTCCTGGGTTCCATCCCCACCTGAGGACCTTTCTGTGTGGAGTTGCATGTTCTCCCCGTGTTAGCATGGGTTGCCTCCGGGTACTCCGGTTTCCTCCCACATTCCAAAAACATGTAGGTTCATTGGTGACTCTAAATTGTCCATAGGTGTGAATGTGTGTGTGTGAGACGTTGTATGGCTATGTGTTAGCCCTGCGATGGACTGGCAATCTGTCCAGGGTGTACCCCGCCTCTCGCCCGAACTTGGCTGGGATAGGCTCCAGGCCAATATTGGTGGTTCTCTACTCTTTTAAAGAGTATTGTCGGATTACATTGTGCTCTTGTGACCATCATGACTAGGACTATGTGTACATGCTTTAAATATATGGAGTTGACTGCATTTATACATACTGTATTTCTACCTACATCATAAAGATCGCGAATCGGTGCTGTTTCATACATTAGTCTATTTAAACTATCCTAAAAAATATATTAATGATATGCTACTTGTGAAGTAGTATACTTTTTTAAAGTTTGCCTAGAATATGTCTACCGAAATGTATCTGTTGTTTTTCAAATTCAACAATTATTCGACGTTTTGAATAAATAACTATTATGGCCCTATACATGTTTTGAGATACCTTGATTGATTGATGGGTCGATCGATCAATTGATTGGTTGGTCGATTGATTGATTGATCGATTGATTGAGCATAACTCCATTATGTAGGCCCCGCCTACTCTACGATGTTACAGATTTAGCAAAATGGAAAGGCAAATCAAATAAATTAATTGAATAAACTGAAGTCTTTATTTTTGTTTGTCCGTCTGACTACGCACACTCAATCACTTGTCTGTACGAGATCAAAAACATTTCGACTACAAAATAATTTTGACAAAAAGTTATCGTAGGCCTATTATGTTTGATTTTGAAATTTGAAGGATTTGTAATTCAAAAAAAGATGAACGAGTATTATATTCACCTTATTGAACATGTCATACAGATTTGATTTTATTTTTAACTTCACCCGCTCATTCACTATTTGGAACCTTCCCAGGGTTACCCTTTTTTTTCTTCTTCCGGAAGTTCATACAGACGCGCTTACGTGGCTCGTTGTGTTTGTTCACCCGCGTTGCCCAAGATAACGGGCCCGTAAGCAATCATTATTGTTTTAGAGAATGTAGTCTTATATTTAGCAGGTCATTATTATCAACTACAATTAGATTACTAGGTCAGTAATTAATATACTCAATTCCTGTAGAAGATTTAATCTATCACTTCGAGAAGAGAGTGAGCTTGATTATTTTGGGTGTAATCTGTTTTCAAACGTTCCCTCAAAACGGGCAACCCTGGAATATGAATTTGGCGTGCCCTTAGACAACGCGGGAATTGGCGGGTGCGTTTTGTTTCAGGTCGGATCAAAACGCCAGACAAATCCTGGCCGTGATTGTTATTCTTTTGTACCGTGCCATATGTAACGTTTGCAGGTCCCTAACAGTCGTGCTGAATTCCATTTTAGGTATTGCTGGCTGGATACGAAAAGAAACTTGCATTGCTTGGCAAGTTTCTTGGTTCGTACAGACAGTATAGCAAGATAAGCTAGCAAACGTTAACCAAGTGAAGTTTTCTTTTGTCGCGGTTATTATTGTTGTCTAACCTAGTCTCTGCTGCCAAGTCAAGCTTTCCAGCTCGGTTAGAGAAGACACACAATAAGTGGTTTGTGAGCTAAGGAATCTAGTAAGATTAGTACCTAACGTAACTATGGAATCCTTTCAAAAAGTGGAAAAAATTGGGGAGGGGACGTATGGAGTGGTATACAAAGCAAAGAACAAAGTCACAGGAGAGACGGTTGCGCTTAAGAAAATCAGACTAGACACGTAAGTGCCTGAGTGACTACACTCACAGACGCCAATTACTAGCTTTTATCCATCAGCATCCACTTTTCCACTAAGGTTAGCGTCCCTAGCCTCAAGCCAACTAAATATATATCAAAACGTTTATAGTCAAAGTGGTCACCACATGTATGAGCAAACCGTCAGTGTAATGTTGGAAATGTTGATATAATAACACATTTTGCTTCCAGGGAAACGGAAGGCGTACCAAGCACTGCAATTCGCGAGATTTCCCTCCTCAAAGAACTTAACCACCCCAACATTGTAAAGTAAGTCATATTTATAGTTGACAGCTTTATTTTCGCATCAAGTGTGCGAATATAAATGAGTGTACATGTTTTGTTTTTTGGGGGAAGATTTGAAATAAGTACAATTTATGTCTTTTCCATTATTATACTCATCGTGGATGTTGTTAGAGAAGTCCTGATTTCACAGTTTGGGGTGAAACCTTTTGAAGTATAGCCTGGCGATATAGATTTCATTAGTACACACCTTATAATGCATTTGAAATACAACAGTGAAGAAACGTTTTCAGTTCATTTTATCCTACACTTGATGATCAATTTTAATGAAGTGCGGTCTTTGTCATCTCAGATATAGTTGTCCTACCTAAAGATGTCAGTTTTTCAAAAATATCCAACGTGGCTAAATGGGACATGTAAATTGCAACTGAGTTCTACTGTGTGTTGGCCACTCTTAACGCTCAACTATTGCAGGCTACGTGATGTCATCCACACAGAGAACAAACTTTACCTGGTTTTCGAGTTCCTCCACCAGGACCTTAAGAAGTTCATGGACTCGTCTTCTGTCAATGGTATTGCTTTACCTCTCGTTAAGGTAAGACACTTTACGTCTGATTGGAGAACCAGCTCTTTGACCATGCAGTCAAAGAAACCAGTGAATTATTTGCCAAACAAGGCTTTCATCCAGCAAGCATTTTAAATATAATTGTATAATTCCAATGTCTATTTAGATCATACGTTTAAAATAGTGATAGTTTGTCTTTTGTCATTTGAAAATATAAACTCTGTTGCTTACAGATTCGTGTAAGATAATCTAATATTTCAGTTTGGACCATCATAGGGCAAATGCTGAACAAAAGATCTTTGAACAAACATGACTTAAACAAGTTTTGATAATCCCTTAATACAATACATCATACATCACACATAAAAGATAATCCCTTAATACAACACATCATAATCATACAAATGGTTTTGAATAGAAGATCTTAATGTGACATGATACAGAATGTAACTGAAATCGTTCATTTGCCGTTGCAGAGTTACTTGTTCCAGCTGTTGCAAGGCCTGGCCTTTTGTCATTCTCACAGAGTTCTCCATCGAGATTTGAAGCCTCAAAACCTCCTCATCAATGCTCAGGGTGAGATCAAACTGGCAGACTTTGGCCTTGCAAGGGCTTTTGGGGTGCCTGTTAGGACCTACACCCATGAGGTGAGAATACGTTTACTTTTTGGCATTCCTGTTTCGAAGATATTCCGAATGATATGATATTGACCGATAATCGAAATGATATTTCGATTAATTGTTTCTACGTTCCAATCAGGTGGTTACTCTGTGGTATCGAGCTCCAGAAATTCTGCTGGGCTGCAAATACTACTCCACAGCCGTTGACATATGGAGTCTAGGGTGCATCTTTGCTGAAATGGTAATCATGTCGTTTGCTTTACTGTAACTGTAAATCCACCTTTGCTAGACGATTAACACTCTCTCTTCTGTTGTGCAAGAGCTGAGGTGTGTTACAGTGAAGAGCTACCATTGGTGGGGACATGCCCAGCTGTCTTCCTCATCTGGCTCTAAATGTCCAAGTCTCGTTGCTGTGGGATTTATTGTTGGGCATTGTTTTAAGAAGTCACGTTCATGTTGGATACATTTTGAACATTCCAACCAATGTAATTATATCAGCAGCAATATGAAAAAGAGAAAGATCCTCATAAATTCCATCTGTTTCTGCTCATATTTGTTCACTGCTTTGCCATGTCAATTCCCCAAACATTTTTAAGGTCGTTTTATTTATTCTCTGAATAAAGCCACTTTGCTACATTTGAGAAAAAAAAAAAAAGAAAAAAAAAACTTGTTAATTCTTCACGTCTGCACAGATCACTAGAAGGGCACTGTTTCCGGGCGACTCTGAGATAGACCAGTTGTTCCGAATATTTCGCACCTTGGGAACGCCGGACGAGGCGAACTGGCCCGGGGTCACGTCTATGCCGGATTACAAGCCCTCGTTTCCCAAGTGGGCTCCGCAGGAGTTGTCCAAAGTGGTGCCTCCTCTCAACGAGGACGGGAGAGAACTTCTCGGGGTTAGAGCACAATTTATTTTGTTTTTTAAATTGTCTACAATATTTAGCATACGTGTTCTATTGTGTTTAGGATTAAAACTGCATCAAACTAAATAACAATGAATTTTGCGCACACAAACCTGATGTTGTTCTTGTTGGGGTTTTTTTTGTGTTGTTTTTGATTTTACGTTATTCCTCGCAGCAAATGCTTCACTATGACCCAAACAAGAGGATCTCTGCCAAAAATGCCCTTGTGCATCGATTTTTCCGTGATGTCACTATGCCAGTGCCTCTTCTCAGACTTTGAGGCGGGCTGAACACAATGAAGGCCAACGTTTTACATGAGTGTCTCTACAGCAATAAGGACCGTACCAGAACCGCTCTGTTGTCTTGACAAGACTTTGCAAAGAAACTGGAAGCTGAAAAGATGCAACACTTTGGTGCCTTTATACAGACCATTCCAAATACCTAAGCATATTGTTAACAGGATGGACAGAAGTTTGCTTTTCAATAACAGGTTAATTGTGGAATCTTGACTGAGTTTTGTTTTTTCATAATTAATGTATATGTATTAAAATGGTTCTGTAAGACAGCACTGTAGTATTAACGTAGGTATTTTTTTGGATTATTCATCCATGTCAGGTTATAGGTTATGACACAGGTTAGTATAAATAGTTTTAAAAATATTTATTTTTCTGTTCTGTTTTAAATGCAAGTTAAGTAACCTGTTTGTTGAAACCAGATTTTAAAAAAAGCTGTTTTTATAAATGTTGAATTAAATAAATTGTTATTAACTTACGTGCCTCGTTATTGTCTGTGTTGCTCAAAAGTCGTCCTCATAGACGTTCCCCATGACAGTTATTGGATGTTAGTGGAGAGCTAATGGGTAAATGGATATTCTGTTTTGATCAGCCTCGTGTGGTTAGGGTTGAACGACCTTGACACTCCTTTTAGAGCGATGCGGAGGACATGGCTCCCAACTTCACCCCGGATTTCCAACCGGTTTGTTGAACTGTTCCAAAAGTGAGCTGCCCCGGGAATGTTATGTAAGGGGCCTTCAAAATGATAAGCAGGCACAGCCATGCCAAACCACATTGAATTCATATAGTAAATGTTGGAGACCGGTTCATTTATTGAAATGTTGATAAAAATCATTTCTTGTTATTGTTTGAGATTCATCTTTTTATTGAACTTTACAAAAAGTAGATTCATAATAGAAATGTTGTAAATCAATTTAACTACTACTATCTAATTTCAGATTGAGAATTCTATTTCTTGAGTTGTATACCATCCTGAGTATAATTAATGATCACTAGTCTGTCAAAATCACACAGTAAAGTTAATAACAGGATCACAACACCCTTACCACAACCATAATAATATAAAATTTTACTTTGTTTCATGGAAGGAATTTGTTTTTCAATGAAGTGAACCAAAAAAATTGCTTCAGTTGTTGTCTATGCCTGCACACGCTTTGACCAGTAGATGGCAGGTCAGGCTTATTAAGAAAGCAAAGCACAAATGAAAATACACAATTCACACTTTGATTAAAATGTGTGTGTGTGTGTGTATATATATATATACAATATATCATTTATAGTTGTGCTCGATTGGCTTTCACATATTATGTGAAATTTACTGCATATAGCATTCCCTTTATATCAACTTTTTGCTCTGTTTTAAAGATTGGTTGCAAATACATGTATTCATGCTCTAGGACTAAAACAATGCTCATACCAGCCAGGTGCTATAATCCGAGGGTTTGGAAATTATGCATGTATGGAAGTTAAATGGAGTGATTGGAGTAGCAGAACCTTTATGGTTGCTGTTTATACAACATGCCCAATTGAACATTTGAATCCTGGAGAGTCTCCAAGGGTGCTCTTCTTACCTTTTCTATACTTTCAGATGTACATTTCAGTCCCAGAGAGGAAATACGGTCTGCTATAGCAGCTCGTTTCAGTTTGGTAAGTCATATGTCCCAGAGAGTTAACTCAGATCGAAAAACTGCCCAATAATGCCACACATTTTAATCTAGTCTGTTTAGGTTTCATACCTGGGTGATAATGTCATAACGTCCCTCTTTTGCATTGGTCGTTTACTTATTATCTATCTCAGTGTCAACGGGAATCATTTAGGGCATTCAAATAACAAACTTATAGAACTTCTAAAGTAATATGAGTAGGCATATGGTAATGAGACTTCCTGTTCTAACCTTAAATGGGAAAAACTCAAACTTTTTTTGTGACTTGACACCAGTTGGTTGCAGATTCATCTTGATGTTTGTCATCCAGCAGTCCAAGTAGGTAATCCAAAACTAAAATGGCCAGCACATACTTGCATAGAACTTAAGAAATGTGTTCAGCTTTACTGGTCATCCCTGCTCTGCACCCCTCACCTTTCCCTTTGCCCAGTTTCTCTGACTTTTTTTTTTTACACAACAAAAACTGCAGCCCACAGGGGGCAGATATAATAGTCCCTGGTTGGGGGTAAATGGTATTACGAGTTTGTAGCAAGAAGGGGCGAATTCAATTATCGCCGCAGGACCTTTTCACTGGAGGCCTTTTGTGTGTAGACGGAAGTGCACGGCAGTGAGCTCTGGGAGAGATGGGCACAATGCCGGTTGTGTAATATCAGATGTTCACTTCTTTCATTTCTTTTTAGTCCTGGTCTCTTTGTTTGCGTTCTTCCTCTCTGTTGAAGAAGAGACCTTTGGATATGAAAAACCTCACAGTTAAAACCACATTTTGTAGTGTGTTGATCATACGCATCTATCATCTATCATAATAGACTAGTTATCATGCTTAGATAATGTTTTTGTTAGCTTTGAAGCCTTCGTTGAAACTCAGACTGTTTTGCGCAGATGCCTCCAGCCAATAGCATAATGAAAACAAAAATCAGTTGGTATTATGTAAAGGAAGTAGCTGGCTGCCCAGGTCAGTTGACTCAGTTTAGCCAGTGTTTATATCTGGACATATGTCAACTTGAGTCAACCCCGAAGTCAAATCGTAATCGTATGCCTCTATTTTGCTATGTTGTAATTTAATCGCATAAGATAATGTGAGCATACTGTGGGGTTGCCCTATCGCAACAACTTAATTACAGGCGATACATTTTAACACTCGCATTTTTCAACATATGACATACTTGTTGTTTACATCTGATGGCTTTATATATGAGCAAACAGCATGTTATTATCAATATTAATATTAGTAGTAGAAGTGATAGTAGTAGTAGTAGTAGTTGTAGTATGATCAACTGTTGATTTAAAATGTGGATCATTCTCAAACTAGTAAAATCTTGGAAATGATCTTGAATTCAACAAACATTTTGAACAAAAGATCTTCTCGTAGAGTAATTCAAAAACGATGAATCGCTTCTTCTGGCTTTCGAAACATTTGACGATTATTATCCCTCCACCATCCCTACCACCACCTTCCCCCCCTCGGACAACTGAAACTGAGCTGTGATAGAAATGTTCCATGTCCATGCCCCTGGCCCAAAACCCACTGTCCTGGCAAATTGTTCCTGTTTGACAAGTCAAAGACAAAAGTGAGTGGCAGGACAAAGTCAGACTGTGGCAGCCTTGGTCATTTTTTTACACAGAAGGGGACTGCCACTCTATCCACGTTTGTGCTTCAGAATACATACCTTGAGATAAGTGAACCCTCTTGTCCCGCACAGTGCCATTGTACTCGGTCGTCATGGTAGAGCTGGACACGTTTTACAAGGGCAAACTGGAGAGGCTGCAGAACGCCTCATTGTGCTGTAGGGAGTTTCATTTAGGAGAGAATGAATGACCCCCTTAGAGGATCCTTGCTCTACTTTTCCAGTTTGCTCTGTCGTTTCAAGAGTACGCTGATATTATAATCATCGAAGGAAAAAAAAATATGATCCGTCACCGTGGATAGTAGTTTATTTATAACATGGATCTGTGCCTTTTTTTAGATTGTTGATGTGCCTCTTTGTGTGCAGTTTTACTTTTTGTTTTTCAATTTAAAAGGGTTCAAAAAGAGAGATCTGCTGCGTACTTCCTGGTCTGTCAATGGAACATTACATTCTTCCCCTTACAAATAAGTGCTGTTTCACTCCAATTGAGCTGGGTAAATGTGAGAGCCAGTGAATAGAGCAACCTCAATAGGAGAAAATAAACAATTGCATTGGTCCAGAAGTGCAGCGGGGGGGGGGGGGGGGGGCTACCAAGGGGGAGGGAGAAACGCCTCTCTAACGTGCTAAGATTCCCATGGATACTTGCGCACTTAGTCCACTCTCTGTTCAGAGGAGGATCTCGTAAAGTACTTCAACAGTAGATGATTTTTCTTTTCTTTTTACTCTGATTTTATTTGAGGAGGGAAGGGGTTGTGGGGGGTTGTTGAACGTAAGGGTCACACACACACACACACGCGCACACACACACACACACACACACACACACACACACACACATACACACACGCGCGCGCACACACACACACACACACACACACACAAACACAATTTGCCGCTGACTTGTCCAGTGCTAGCACCCAGAAAAGCAGTCCATTGTTTGTGAGTGAAAGGCTCTTGTTTCAGCTGTGTAACTAAATCAAAAGCTCCTTCTACACAAAGAGCACAGCACAGCCTCACTCCTCCAGATTGTGTCTATTCGAGTGGTCATGGTCTTAACTGTGTTTCCTTATTGTTTGGAGTCCACCGCCCACAACCCTAAAACACTTGCCCTTATGCCTGATCCTCCATCACCGCTACCAGACACACACATGAACACGCACAATAAGAAGTTAGAGGAGGACAAAAATCTCTTGAGCCCTTTTTTGTGATTTTGAATTGTCTTCATGCTTTAAGATTCCAAAATGAAAGACTAAATATACAGATTAAGTACCCTCATTACAATATAAAGATTTGGTTTTGTGTCTAGATGTTTTTGAATATTGATATTATAATACAATAAATATGTTAAGCTGTCCTGCCATAGCAGTAAGCTCAGAGTTAACGGGTTTGTTAAGCTTGCGATATGTTTTTGCTTTTGGGTGCAGAAAAAGAAGATCAGGAGAGAGGTTGGCCATTAAAGCTGGCTACTGAAAAATGGAAGGCTGGCAAACTGACTCACTTGTTTTAAATGTATTTTAATAACCAAATAATAAAATATATTATAATTTTAACATTCATTATTTTAACAATGCCTCAATCAACATTATGTGGAATGAGAATAAAAAGAGTTGGGCAAAGTAGTAAACAATTTTTCGAAAGGAACTTTTCCATTAAGACGCAATGTGACGTCTTCCGATGGACCCCTTGCTGCAATGGGTGAACCAGCTAGACTTGCAGGACTGAGTTGCCCTAATGAGGAGTTCTCTTGGTGGGGGTAAGAGGCAGGGGCCCATTGGCCAATGACCTGCCCATGGACCTGTCAGCTTCTGGGGAGGTCTGCATGGGCTGACGTGATTGTTTAAATGACTAATTAGGAAAAAACATTATTGCTTAAGGACTCTGGCAGCATATCTGAGAAGGTACAGGAAGCGAACCAGTATAGTAGTAGAGCTGGTAGTTGGCGAATAGTGAGTGTTTTTTCAGCTAGCGCCAGAACATCTTTTTGACGTACTAGTAGCAAGCTAGCCTGATAAACGCAGCACCTAATTTAAATTAACTAAGAATTTGTTATCTCAATTATTTAATAAACTCTATTATTTCTATAATTTGTAACAAAACGGGTACAACGCATCATTGAATATTCCTGACGTATGCTAAATTCTAATAATAATAATAATAATATAAAAGGATTTTCTGGCACAGAATGTGTTTGTGTTCTGGCTGGTTTGATGTATTGATGTAAACATTCAGTTCTGTATGCACCCATATATTTAATGTGGCTAGATCCCATTTTGGTTGAATACTCCATATGGATTGGATGGGTTTGATGTATTTCAGTCTTACAGATCCAAACAAATGATTTGATCAATAATCAAGTTGTGCTTTTCAATAAAGAAAGAGACAATTCAGCATCTGGAATTAAACATGTCATTGAAACAGTAACAAATGTTTAATTAAGTACTCTATGTTCACTTGATTTAACATAAAATTGTCTTTTTACTTTTATCCTTGCTTCTGTTCTCGGCTGTTTCTGTCTGGCTGGCAAATTGATTCATGCCTGCTGGGCTTAGAGTCATTAACAGGCCGGAAACATGTTTAGTTTACATTTAAATGTGTGGATATAGAGAAATTATGCGTTTCTTGTCTGAAAATATAGAATAATAATATACTTATAACAATCCACTAATCCACGTATACTGTTTTTACTGTTTATACCATTCCATTGTCAATACTGTTTATACTGTCTACTGTTTATACTGTTTATATTGTTTATATCAATCCACTGTCTATACTGTTTATACTGTTCATACCTCATGGCATCGTATTCACATTTATCTATTGTACTCACATTTATCACTTATGCACATACATTTTACTGCTTCTTTTGCACTTCCGGTTAGATGCCAACTGCATCTCGTTATCTCGGTTTGTGTATCTGTGCAATGACAATAAAGTTGAATCTAAAAAAAAACACAAAAAGTTACAGTTTGTGTACACGCTTCTTCAATTACATGAATTTGGGAAGCAGTCATTCTCTGCTGGCCAAAAATGACAAAATTACTATAAATAGAAAGATTTGATTATCAACACCTTATCTGTATTTATCGTTAAACATGAGCACATTAAGCAATATTTCTACATTAACACAACCTAACACCTAACACCATAACAACCTTTTCCCAACTAATTTAAATAAATTCTTAAACTCTATTCGGTATCATAAGGCTGATAATATCTGTGGTCCCATTGAGGATCTAACTGAGCTAAACCAGACCACAATAAAACTGAGCCTTCGAAGTTTTGTTGATTGATGCCTCTATTTCTAAGCTGACGACAGGTTAGTGATACACTAGCGTTTAACGTGACACTTTGAATCAATATTATCTAGTCGATTGGATTGGTGATGCACTTTTTTACCTACCTGATTTATGTCACTTTGGGTAAAACAGTCTGTTAATCTATGTATCTTATGTTTGATTTACTGTATCTGAGTGTATTGTACAATGCTTTTGTCAGCTCAGCTTGTTTTAAACATGCAATGTAAAAAAAACACAATTTGTTATTATATTATTTTATATTGTCTCAATTAGTCTCACTATTAAACTATTAAAATCTATGTTGAACTAAACGACTGCTCGGAGTTGAGTGACGTTAACCAAATTCTGGTATTTGACTGGAGGCTTCAACAATAATCAGTCAGGTTTCTGAAAATCCCTTCATCTCATGAGTTTCCATAGATGTTGTCCAAGTTATGCAATCCTACTTTTGCACACCATGCTTGTTATTGTGCATGGAGGCATTATAAAAAAAGTTTTCCTCTTACATAATGGTTTGTCATGACTTCAATTGTTTTAAACCACTGTATTTCAGGCCTTGCTGTGTCAATTTCTTTCTCTGCACACATATTTGGAGAGGATCAATGTTCTGTTTTAAGAAGGGAAACGTCTTTTTGACTCATGTAGTATTCTCCTTAACTTACCTATGGTAAGGGAAGACTGTGTTATTTGGGCAGTGTGCAGCTTTATACCTGTGAAATTGGATATTGTTAGTCAAAAGTCACTAAAGATTATGAATTTGAAAAAGTTCAATATTAAAACGAATAAAAATCAATTTTCTAGTTGCGCCAATATAAAATGTAAAAGACATAAAGCTTTTTCTGACTGTGTTTGGTCTCTGCTATGTTGTAAATATGTTCATTTGTAAGAATACCGGTTGCATAACAATAATGGAGTCACATGATAAGTAATAATGAATTGTCAGTTTGAACTCTAGAGCGTCTGCATTCCTTCTGATTGGAGTGTTTTCACTTCCAGCCTCAAGCATTGCATGCTAGAATAGGCAGTCAAAGATGTCTGTTTTGTTATCGTGTTTTTGTTTTGGTGCAATGAGACACAAATCAAAAGTTAGTTTAATTTGGCTTAGTTAGTTTACTTTCGCTTAATCGTGCATTCTGTATTTTGGAGACCCCCAAAAAATCCTTCTAGGCAATATTGTTGAAACACAAACGATTTCGTTGTACATAATGGTTGTTTGAGCCCTACATAATTGCACCTCTGATTGTTTAATGGATCCATCCATCCATCCATTATCAGAACCGCTGATCCTATGCAGGGTCGCAGGTGGGCTGGAGTCTATCCCAGCCAACTTCAGGCGAGAGGCGGGGCCCTGGACAGTTTGCCAGTCCATCGCAGGGCTAACACAGAGACAAACAACAACTCTCTCTCACACACACACACACACACACACACACACACACACACACACACACACACACACACACACACACACACACACACACACACCTATGGGCAATTTAGAGTCACCAATGAACCTACATGTTTTTGGACAACAGCACTAACCACTGCGCCACCGTGCTGCCCTTGGATGATGCGGATAAAAACTGATAATAGTGAGGTAACATTTACGTTTCAATACGACTATTTTATACTCAAATACAGATGAGAAGAAATCTAAAATTCTGAGGATGGGAAATCATAATTACCTCCAACGTTGAGGATATGTATCTTACACTCTTTGTGATTCTGCAGTGAACCATCATAGTTTTACAGATGTTTGAAGTGTATCACAGCAGCACCAGAAACACCCCCTTGTGGACGATGGCACTGTTGCATTAACCAGAGGGGGTTACCCTCTTAACAGGAAGAGTTCAAACATATGGTATGATTGGTGACTGACTGGTTGTGTCAATCAGGTCTTCAATTGGTAAAATAGAGAACAAAAAGCAGATATTTAATCTTGATGGATTTTTGCTCACGCACAGCTCTGTCTGATTAGTTGTCAAGACTTTTTTTTTACATGAACAAATATTTATGTGAAATACTGACCCTACTTCGTTTTGCTTCTACACCCCTTACTTTGATTCCAGCCATCACGGAAAGCATTGCACAGACTCAGATGTAGGTTTCTACCTGACTTTGCAATTTTTCCCTCCACTTTTAAGTTTCCGACTGAAACAGTTTAGACAATCAGGAATCAACAGATAACCAGACAGCAACTAGTGGCCAGCATACACATTAAGTAACAGCCTAATATATAAATAGGTATATATATATACATACTACATATGTATACTTTTCCAAAATGGCCTGAAAAATCTTATCAATCATATTTTTATCGTGGATGGTTTGTTGTGTGTTCGTTATTTTATTATTTAATTAAGAATACAGTATTACCTATTACTGTACTTATTTTCTTCATGGATTGGAGCATCACCTGTGGCCTACCTTAGAAACTTCTTGACAAGATTAACTTAACAAAACAAAACTTTTTCACTCTGCGTATGTTTGTGTTTTCTTGCTTGTGTTCATGTAGGAGTTGGAAGACTGCAAGATTTTCTCATTGGCCAAATGATGACATTGTAGTGCGTTCTGAATCCTCAGTAGGGAGTTAGCGTTGTCCATTTTGGGGGGGAAAAAATGTTGTTTGGTAAAGAAATTGGGATGCAGAGGTTGGGTTGATGAATGTGTTGATGGTGGCATTTTGATAGGGGTAATTTTGGCCTGACAGGGCCCAGGCTCTCAATGAATCAAAATGTGTCAGCCAGGCGCAGGAGATGGAGGGCCGCCCATTGTGGCGCTGACACCCACGTGAGGGGCTGAGGCTGTTGGGGGTCAAGTGTGACACCTCATTAGAACTATGTTGATTTAGTGAGGCCACAACGCAACGGACCTGCTCCCGAGGGGTTGCTGAGAGCACTCGGGCAGTGAAGGGGGGGTGGGGGAGCGTGAAGCGCCGGGCAGAGAACGGGGGCCTACTGCTCTTCATTTGTGAAGCAATCAGTTGACAGCTTGCAAATCACACACCGCCCTCCGCCAACGTCACCTTACCCCCTTTTCTTAATTCGAATCCCAAAAAGCCCGGTGTCTTCACTGGCCGTCAATTTGATTACGCAAGAGTTTGAGGATTTTCTTAAAATCGTGTGTTTGTACATGTGTTCAACGGACATATTTGTTAAAATGTTAAAATGTGTTGTGACAAGCTGCTGTTGTTCGTTCCACTCACGCTAAAACCTTTATTTTAACCTGAGCTATTGTGCCTAACCCCTAACTATTTGAAAAGTTAATTTTTATATATTTTTTTATATATATGGAAAAAAATTGATTATTATTCTGAGACTGTATGCAAATTGGACTGGACAAATAAACATGCCTTTTTTTACCCGTCTTTCAGGTTTGCCATGCAGAGGTTTTTGGCTTGCCACTTCATGTCAATCTGCCACAACATTTTGTGGGATTTCAATGGACATAAATGTATGTGTTGACCATGCTTTTTAAAAATGTACGTTTGCAACCCAAAATAGCTTTTTCAAGATATTAAATGTATGTTTTGGATGTTAGGCATATTAGTACTTCTATGTGTATGGCTGGTGGTAGTGCCATGGTTTTGGGATGCTCTTTGGCAACAGTTCCTTCGCTAATGGTTAAACTAAATGTGCCAATAGATTTGGGTTGGAGCTTGAAAATTTGACCTTCCAAAGCTCATTGAAATATCTTTAAATGTTGTGGAAGCAGCGTAAAAATACAAAAAAAGTATCTGTCAAAAAACAGACGTTGATGAGGCTGATGTTGTCTCCTCAATTCACACACAGGGTTTTTTCTTGCATGGTAAAAATGCTACCATGGCTAAAACAGACCACCTGGAAAAATAAGGGGGAAACTATCTCTATACATAAAAACAATGCATGGTGCTCATTGTGTGTCTTTGGATTCGCCGATGCGATATGCCGGTATTATTAAAATTAGCCAGTCACATGACCCTGCACTCTCAACTCTGCATAAAAGCACTTATCTCTGGAAGCATCCAGTCAGAAACAGCTGCGTCTTTTTTTATTTATTTTTTCAGGGGGGGGGGGGGGTTGGTAAGAAATTTAAATGACAGCCATTATTTTATT
>JAVQJS010012546.1:0-11903 GCA_036024795.1 Galaxias rostratus | reverse complement strand
GAGAGAGAGAGAGAGAAAGGGAGAGAGAGAAAGGGAGAGAGAGAGAGAGAGAGAGAGAGAGAGAGAGAGAGAGAGAGAGAGAGAGAGAGACAGAAAGTGATAAAGAGATAGAAGAAGCTGGTTGGTTGCAGATAGAACGGAGCAGAAGGAAGAGGGGGGTGGTGTTGAGCGCTTATACCCCAGAGCGAGAGGCTTGGCCCCGGGTTGAAAACAGCCTCCGGCCCCTCTTTGGTTCCTCTAGGCCTCCAGTCCAGCTGACAGGTGCTGCGTTGGGAATGAGTCTTTTCCATGGCTCCCAGCCTATACACTGTGTGTACGTGCATGTTTGTGTGTTTGTGTGTGTGTGTGGGAGTGTGTGTGTGTGTGTGAGAGAGAGAGAGAGTTTGTGTTTGGGTCTGGGTGAACAAATCAAGGGCGTGTTCTCATGTGCACATATGCTGAGACAGGTGTGTGTTATTGCGCTGTCTGTTAGTGTGAGTGTGTGTGTGTGTGTGTGTGTGTGTGTGTGTGTGTGTGTGTGTGTGTGTGTGTGTGAGAGAGAGAGAGACAGGGAGAGAGAGAGAGTTGAGAGAGAGTCGTAATGAGAGAGGTCGAGTGAGCCGCTTTGGGTGGTGTAGCTGCAGTATCGCTCCATATTGATCTGTGGAGGACAGGGAGCAGGGAGCTCTTTGATTACTCCTTACCGTGGAGGAGGAGGAGGAGCGTCACACACACACACTCCTCTCTCGATGCCATGGTCAGGCTGGTTCCTGTTTAATTGCTCCTTACCATGGAGAAAGAGGAGGAGCAACACAAACACTCCTCTCTCAATGCCGTATTCAGACTAGTTCCTCTTTGACTACTCCTTATTGTGGAAGAGGAGCAACACACATTCTCACTCCTCGCACCCTCCCCTCTCCTCTCTGATGTCAGACTAGTTCTCCTTTAATTACTCCTTACCTTGGAAGAGGAGGAGGAGCAACACACACACACTCCTCTCTCAATACCGTGGTCAGGCATAGTTCCTGTTTAATAAGTCCTTACCATGGAGGAGGAGGAGGAGCAATCTTCTCTCAACACCGTATTCAGACGAGTTCCTCTTTGAGCATCACACACTCCTCTTTCACTCCCCTCTCCTCTCCGATGTCAGACTAGTTCCCCTTCTATTACCTCTTCCCCGTGGAAGAGGAGGGTGAGGCGGTGCAACTCACACACCTCTCTCTCCCTCCTCTCTCAAAGCCGATGTAATGTCAGGTTATTTCCCGTTTTGTACCGCCGTGCTTTCTGTCCGTAACGGCCTGTCGCCTGGACCTCAGCATGTCATGGGTCACTCCTGCCCCCATACTCTGCTGACAGCAGAACCAATCAAACACCGGCCGGCTGACCGATCCCGGGCCTTTTTTGTTCGGGTGGGTTGACACCTTGGCCTGTCGGAGACGAACGCAGACGGAGACCAGAATAGAATGGAGAAGAGGAGAGCCAAGGGACGCTCTGAGGGGACACGCCTGGATCGCATATCAAATCTCAGACCCTCAGGGACGAAATAAACGAATAGAGCAGTGTGTGTGTGTGTATGATACAGTCAGTGTGTCAGATATTTGTAAGATGTGTAAACCTATAAAAATACGTCAACTGTACAGGTGTGTGGTTCTGTGTGTGTGTGTGTGTGTGCGTGTGTGTGTGTGTGTGTGTTTGTGTGTGTGTGGGTGTGTTCACGTCCCGTAAGGTTCCGGTATGGATTGTGTTAGCCTTCTTCATAACACCAGATCTGTGTTTAGCCTCAGGCTGCAAGTCCAATGGGAGCAGAGCTAAGCCTGCACACAAAAACACGCACATGGACCAGGCACCTGCTGACACACACACACACACACACACACACACACACACACACACTCATATAGACATACCCACATAAATGCATACACTCACACAGATAAATACACATACATGCACACATGTACACACACACACATACGCACAAATGCACACACATTTGTACACACTTACACACATACACACAATCACACACATGCACTGACTCCCACAGTCAAAGGAACACACATTGTTTCTGAAGGAGAACGATCGCATGTCTTATTTAGATCGACTGTCTGTTACAGAAAAAACATTTACAGTTTTTCCCTTTTCACCATTACTTACACACTAATAGTGAAGGCTCGGACCAAAGCGTCAGAACGTGCTGTACAGCAACCATGCCTTGAGCCAAGGCAGCAACACTACAAACACAAAAGTTTGCTTGCACATTTGATCGATTTTGCACTTCATTTGCGATTGTGCGAACACATCGCAAAAGCAGCGCACACGTTTTCATACAAACTTCGCTCAAGAACGCAAACTCATCCGCTCCAGGTACAAACCAGGCCTGCGATTGGCGAGACCCAGCCGCACACCTGAAAACACCTGGACAGTAATGAAACACCAATCTGTCTGGGCCACGAGTTACCTCAGGGAAAGGCAGACGAACAGGAAGACAAGTACAAAGACCATGGATGGAGATGTTCTGTTTTTCTGACAAACATCAGGAGCGCTTCGGTGAACTACGCCACACTGTACGTTCCTACCTGACCATGAAGGAGCCTAAACTGAGACAAGCACTACCTCAATACAATGCCATGCGGTCCTACGATGCAGTGTGTGCTCCTCTGTGAACCAAACGCAGAGGTATAGGTGAAGAACTTGTGATACAGTTTTGTTGTTACAGCACCGAACACAATGAGACAGTCGCGTATGGTAAAAAAAACACAAAAAAACCAACCTTCCCAATTAAATCCTATTCTGGCATTTCTACTGAGCCAGACAGCCTCCTGAGGGCAAAAAACAACGTCTGTCCTCCAGAGAACAGGAATGGGCTACATTCACGACATATAGTGTTGGCAAACAACAGCATCCATCCCATCCTCCACCACACCATGTGTGTATTGTTTTGCCATCGCACTGTGATTTCACCATAGGGCCTTTTAAATTGGTGTTCATTGAAATGTGAGTGGATTTCATGTGAACTCAGCTTATCACATGAGGAGCGCACTAAGGCATTCAAACCAAGAAGGCAAACTGTCTTTTTGTTAAGGACATGGTTTGGATCTCTGTCAGATACCCTCCCACACACACACCTACCCAAGTGTGCGTGTGTGTGTGTGATCCCGGCGGTGTTTCGATATGAAAGATTGTGTTTGATGGGTGTAGTGTATAGGTTTTAGGGCTGTGAAGACTGTATACTGGGGGCGTGGAACGTAGTGTGTACATTGCTGTCTAACTGACAGGTGGGCCCTGCGCCTCACTGTCACAGGGACCAACGGCCCAGGAACATTAGAGAGCTACCGAGGTGAACAAACGTCATTGATATTCATCCCATGTCACATCCTCAACGGCTCGCGATGAGAAACAACACTGTCTCCTCCGTCGTCAAGGGTCTTCAATGAATAAGCGTGGCTTCTGTTGACGGCATTTTGACTGCTGCTTATCAATGCCGCCTATCTGAGGTGGTTTACAATCGCGCTCCAGCCCACGCTAATAAGCTCTCGTCGGAATGTTTTCATTGCGATAACCCTTCGGTATGAAGTCTGATAAAGACAATTGTCCTGGGAAGTTCGGCGATGTTAACTGATTTGGTCTTTTGAGCTCTCGCTTCATTGTTGTCCTTTGTTATATTCATACATTTATTCATATCTCTTTGCAGCGTTCCTACTGAGGATGGCGGGTTCAATTAAACCCAGCGTAAGCGTTCCTACGTGGTGAACAGTCTCTTTGATTGGCACCTTCCACAGATGTTTTCACCATTCACAATCATCATAATAAGAATTCATTGGATAATTCATAAAAATAATTCCATTTATCCGTATTGAAATGCGGTTTACAATAAGGTTGTAGTTCTTTGCCTCAGAATGTGCCGTTTTCAATCACAACCCTTGTAGTTGGTGAAGTCACAGGGGGCCTCTCTTATAAGCTCTGCCTTCTGCCCTCCCGCTTCGGCTAACTTTGTTCTCTCACACCGTCTATTTATACGTTCATATTGAATGAGCTTAAAAAAGGATTTCGTTTTTTTTCTCTCGGGACTCAAAGCACTTTACAAAGTGGTTGCCATGCGGGCACACACAGTGAATGAAATGACAGGCGGACATACAGACAGACATCATTCACAACAATCAGCCTATCCCAACAAGAGCAAGGCGATGTGTCCCCCTTGCACCGCCCCCCCCCCACCCCACAGCCACGGATGCCGAGGAGCAGAGCGTTCGGGATGGCTCGACGCGTCCTCGTAAACAGCACGGCGTCCACACGGCCTGTTAACGTCAGACACACGGTCGCACCAGACCGCCTCGCCGTATTTGACCTCTATATCTTTTCAAGGCGATTTAAGGTCGGCATACTGTTTTTGGCCTATTTTGTGAAACATGTCGTTTCCTGTAAGATAACTTAGATTGCCTGCTATTTATACTTAATAGGCCTTTTCATTTTCTTCTGACAATGGTCTTACAATATGTTGTTTGCCTCTCTGTAACCTCCTCTGATCTCAAATTGATTAAAACCTTTACTGTAAAATAAGAAAACATGCAGCTCCTGCTGATGCTCATTGGGTAGGGCCGGTAATGAACAGATCCATTCCCTTGTCTTTAAATGGCATCCCGCGGTCGCCATTCTCCACGTGGCCTTATGGTGTCTCTGATTGGCTGTTCTGGATTCTGTCATATCTCGCCTCTTCTCCAGATACATGTCAAAGAACTTCCCTCTTAAAATGGCCCCCGGTGTTTACTGGAGGACACTAAATCAGTGAAACGGCTTCAGATGGCTCTCTGCAAGATGGAAAACAACATGACTGTGTGTGCATGAGTAAGCTCTTGTGTGTGTGTGTGTGCACGCTTTGTGTACATGTGCACATACGTGTATATAGACCGAGATAGAAAATAAGACTCGAGAAAATCAAATTACGTGGGCGTGTGCGTGTGTGAGACAGAGATAAGGATGGGGAGAGTTTTTTCTGGACTTAGGCAGCCATTAAGATGTGGCTAGCTTAACAAGATGAACAATAAGCCTATCAGAAATGATAAATGACCACGCACTGCCTTCATACTGAACACACACAAATCCCACACACGCGCGCGCACACACACATACACACAGACACACACACACAGACGCACACACTCGCTCACACATTCCTACTGTCATCCAGGCTATGTTATCCTCTTTTTATCCCTCATTTAATTTTCCCTTCCCCTTCCCTTTTTTCTCTCTTTCTCTCCCTCTAGTCCCTCCTGTATTTTCTGTGCGTCCTGACAAGTCTATTTTGAAAAGATCAGAGGATATCCAACACCTTAACTTGGACCTGTTTTGCATAGCTGTGACCTGATGTGCTACTGTAAACCGCAGCATAATGGAATTAGTGAGGCGGCTGTCAGCAGAGGTTTGTAGAGGGATGAAGCTCTGGTCTGGTCGTCGGTGCTCATCAACGGCCAGGTGAAAGGACGTCCTGCGTTCCAAAAAGGTGCAGGGTAGTCGTTGCGGAGAGGTCGATTCGGTCGTAGTTTCCGTTTCTTTCGGTTGACGTTTGACGGAACGTTTTTTTTCCCCCGAGCTGGCCAGACTCCGCCGTCACGGAATGGCTGCGGGCGCCGAGCGACGACGTGATGAATCTAACGCCCCCGTCGACGGACGGCTCTCTGATGAGTGCTGACGGACGCTAACGAGGGAGACAGCGCCGTCACGGCGGAGAGACAGGTGGGGGAGGTGATTTTCCCGGCGAGTCAAAACAAACGCTCTCGCTGCGCCCACGTGATGGCACGCTGAAGACCCCCCCTCACGCTAAATGTTTCCAGACAAGTCATCGGGGAGCTTTGGTACCTGTGTAAACTAGTCACTTGACAGCGGCGGAAGGTTTAGAATTCATCGTTCAGCTTGAGGATATGATTTAAATGTCAAAGCACTGATAGTAATAACAGTTATTGATGTAAATGATTAAACCGATAACTGCCTAAACAAATAACTTCTTAAAAGGCACCTATCACCTTGTCTGACAATGACTGTAATCTGTTTTGTATTGAATCTTTATCATTTTTAATTTGCATTTTCCATGGTTACAGCAAAAGCCTAAACAATGCAAACAGTACTTTATTATTATTCTATTATCATGTATTATTTATATTTTTCCCTCCCAAGCTACTAATGTAGAATTTAATTTTGGCAGTTGGTATGAACATACAATGGCGTGTCGCTACTTGGGTTGAAACCTCTGGTTGGGTTATCTTGGGGTTCTTTGTACACCCCATGACCCGTCACCATGACAATCACGACCCCCTTCCCCTATGTAACCATGCCTGCAAGGCTTTAAATGTTTCATACCGTGATGTCGTGTCCTGCCCCATAAGCTTTATGTCATGTTTCCCTTTTTCCGAAACCACTTCCAGGCTGTTCTGCTCCAGGACATGAATAGTTAAACCATTATCAGCCCCCTGGCAATACAACCCTTTTCCATTGCAATTAAATCATGCATGGCAGGCCAGTGTCTCCCAGGGCATTAGCAGACAAATGCCTCCGGACCGTTATGTCAACCGGATTATCATACTGAGTGATTTAATGTCCTGGATTATTTTGAGGCTAACAGGATTACTAATGACCTATTGGACCTGTGCTAATCAAGCCTCACAGAGTACAAGAGGGCTGATCTAGGACCAGTGGGACCAGGGCCTGGTTATATACATATTAAACCTCAGTGCAGATCCCAAACCAGTTTGACCAGGGTCTATGTTGTTGCATATCAAACTTCTCAGTGCACGAGTGCTGATCTAGTAACAGGGTAAGGGCCTTGATAAGTGTGTAACAAACCTCTCAGTGCTGATCTAGGCCCAGTTGTAGCGGGGCCTGGATATAGGAATCAAACCTAGCGGAGTAGAAGGGCTGATCAAGGACCTTGTTGTAAAAGAAGGAAAGATATCAACGTTGATCATCGCTTGAATTCTGAAACACACAAAATGAACACTGTGCCCAGAATCTACCTAGAGGGGGTTCAAGGGCTAAGTTGTTTGTTTAGTGGTTGTGTGTGTGTGTGTGTGTGTGTGTGTGTGTGCGCGTGTGTGTGTGTGTGTGTGTGTGTGTGTGTGTGTGTGCGTGTGTGTGTGTGTTTGTGTGTGCGTGTGTTTGTCTTGTGTCACACTTTTAAGTCTTCCCCTCCTGGGGCCAGTCATGTGTCACACTCTCAGTCTTCCCCAGCCAGAGACCTCGTCTTCACCCCCCGAGCGCTTCCCCTGTAATCACACGTGTGTCACAGCCGAGGTCGTGTCGCAGAGTGTCTGACAGCTAGCAGAGAATCTCCAGACGGACTCTCCCTGTCGCCAGAGGCGCCGCGGAGGCAGGAAGGAAGACGAGCGTGTGGGAAGGAGGAGAGGATGGCAGCAGGACTGGAAGGGAGGAGCGTGTGGGAAGGAATTGGAAGAAGGGAATAATGGGAAAAGGAGGCAGAGGAGGGAAGGAGAGACTAACTAGAGGAGGAGGAGTGATGGGAAGAGATGCGTTAAAGGGACGGGAAGTGGGAGGTCAAGGGACGGAAACGGGGGAGTTGATGGACAGAAAAAACATTAACCGGAAAAGAGTTTCAAATGAGGTGTAGAGGGATAAAGAGAAAGTTATCAAGAGAAAGGAAAGGGGCCAACCAACAAATGGGGAAGTAGATTTTAAATGACTGCAAAGAGGGGCGGGGGAGGGGGAGGACCCGTCCGTGAGGTGAGTGATGAGTGTTTATGCCCGGCAGCGAGGAGGCGGCGTTTAGAAGGTCAGAGGAAGAGAGCTGAGCTGGCAGCACTGCCAAGGCACAGCCACCGCTGCTGTTGCTACTACGGTCGCTGCTTCAGCTACTGCTGTTGCTGCTATGGCCAATGCTAGTGCTGCTGCTGCATCTGCTGCTACTGTAGCTGCTGCTCCTACTGTTATGCTAGTGCTGCTGCTGCATCTGCTGCTATTGTAGCTGCTGCTCCTACTGTTATTCGAGTGCTGCTACTGCGTCTGCTGTTGCTGTAGAGGCTGCTCCTACTGTTAGGCTAGTGCTGCTACTGCTGCTGGCAAACAGGTTTGGGAGAAAAAGGGAGAAAAATAACTTTCTGGCAGGCTTTCCAAAAGCCCTCTTACAACGGATTTGGGGTTTCTATAATTATAGAAATGAGACACATGGCAGGGACAGTACATGTTATGGCAGAGGACGGGAGATATTGAAGAGACTGTCTGAGGCCCAAACGAAGAGCAGTCCCTATGGTTAATGGGGAGCCAACTGAGGAAATACATTGTATACAGCTAATAGGAATATTAGTTTGTTGTATACCTTTATCTTTTTATGACTTTCTGCATAATTTCAATAAAGGCATTTTGTCAACCGTTAATGTTACATTGATTCAAATATATTTTTGTTTATCTTGACAGGTTTATAATTTTCTGTAGCCGCTCCAAAGATAGCTTTTTCTTACCAGGAAGCATTTCTTACACAAGGAGTGAAGGAAACCTGACGTCAGGATCTCCATGGGGTTGAAACATTGATCTGTACAATAAACTGCTTTGGGAGTGGGCCTGCAGTGAGCTGCCTCCGTTCACCAGGGAGATCTTACATAAGGCACCTCTCCTTACCATAAGCGCCTCTCTCTCTCCCCCTCTCTCTCTCTCTCTGTGCAGTGCTTTGTAAACGCTGAAAAACACCATTTTACTCTGTGCTTTCATGGATCGGCCTTCTTGGGAGCTGAACCCCTGGAGATCCCATGCATCAACCTGTCTGACTGACACAGGAGACCTGCATGCATACCTAGGCTGAGTGTGCTTGATAGATGGAGAGAGAAAGAGAGAGAGAGTTAAGGGCAGGGAGCGTGGACACAGAAAATAGCTGTGTGTGTCTGTGTGTGTGCGTGTGTATGTGTGAAAGAGTGTGTTAACAAACTAATGTTTGCATGAGAGTGACCTTGTTCTGGTGTGTTCATCTCCTCCCCCAAATCATTATCTGGTCCCAATTACAGTGTTTCCGTGAAGGGTTGATCCACGTCTGGACGCCCCTGGGTGGCCAAACAAGCGCTCCCTGGGAGAGGATATCCATGTCTGGCGGGCCTCTGAACCAGCCAGCACCACTGCTGCCAAGCTTGTTTTGCTATGGAGGCCGGGTCACATTCAACCAAGGAGTTTCTCTCTCGGGTTGTTCCTGTTGTATTTTTGATTGATAATCATGATATTTTGGGAGGTTTTTATATTTATATAAAAAGGTCTTCCAAAGTCAGAACAACAGTGTCTGAGTGGTGTCTGTATGCAGACGTACAGACTATATCCTCCCACCAGTATTTTATATTTAGCAAAGCCATCTCCCCAAATGGAGCTCTACTTCACAATCTCAGCATGTCTAGAAGCTGTCAGCTATCTAAGCTAACAGGCTTCTGTAGCCTCCTTCTGTTGTCAGCATAGCCCGGCCCCACCAGTGACCTGGTGGTATCGTGCAGTCTATAGGCTGATATCTGTCCACTGAAGTGGACTCCCTTAGTCTTAAAGGTGAATAAAACAAGCTTGAGTTATATCAAGCAATCGGTGAGTTCGACGATGTTGTGTTGCAGGCTGATTTGAAATGTATGAACTGTTCAAACGGCCGATTCGTTCAAACATCAACCCGGGCATCAGGTTTTCTCACCTCTGATCAACCTGTCACACACATTCTCAACAATTACCCATTCAGGATCTCGGTATAACTACTGCTACCATGGAATTATGTATAACCTATTGGCGTTTATTTGTATCATATTGTTAATAGACGGCAAACTGTGATGCTGTGGAGTCAGAATGTGTCGGAGAGCGTAGAACTACGGCAGCCATAACTGGTCCGTCGTCAAAGCAACCATTTAGTGTAGCTTTACAAAATTGAATAGGAAAGAATTCTATCCTTGTCTGTCCCGGAGCCATTGAAAAGGTGAGTCACGGCCACAGAGATATAACCACAGAGATAGAACACCATAAGGTTGAGAATGCCAACAAATTCAGAATGCCAACGGACATATATAACTGACATTGACTGTCCGCCTTAAGATCAAGACATGTGGACACAAGGAAGGAATCTATTGGATCATAACATCAAGCATTGTTGAGCACCCAATGATAGGCCTAATAATGATAATGATAATAATAAATGTAATAATAATTATAATAATAATAATAACAATAATAATAAGATGACAAAACGAGGCATCATATAGTAATATGACTTTCCCGTAACAGTATGTAATTGCATGAGACAATCACATAATAATAATAGTAATATTAATAAAAATATTAATACAACTTTCTGTAAACATTATGTGCTGCATCTGACGCTGTGTCACATAATAAAATTAAATAAATCTATAAATAATTTTGCAATTTTGCCTCGGAAACATGGAAAATGAATGAGTGAGAGTGTTCAACGCTAAAAGTATACATCCTTCTGAACTGTTAACAGAAGTCCAGAGTCACTGTTACTTCTTTACCATTTGTTTACCAAGGAAGTCTATGGGAGTGTCACAACTCTCTTTTTCACTCACCGACTCTAGTCTATCCTGGATTGGACTCCCAAAATTGTATGGAACATTGCTTTGGAAATATTAAATCCCCCCCTGAAACTAGCCGGTCAGATAATCCTGAACTTCCTAGAACATCATTATTTGGTTCTCTGAACTGGCTGTGGGACTGGCATGAAAAAACCAGCTGTTTTAACCCCCCCCCCCCCCCCCCTCCAATTTGTTCACCTCCTCATCTGCCAAGTGTCAGCCCTGGCACCCTGCTCCTGTGGCCCCTGCTCTCTCCCTGCTAATCCATCGTAATCTGCTGATGGTTCTGGTGGATAATTATCTGACAGTTGTTTGACTGTTGCCTTTTGACTTGTGGGACGTTGCTTTAATTTGAAATTAGTCTTTAATAGGCTTGACAGATGGCGTCGGCGTTCCCCGAGCGTTGTTTTCCTTAAGCAGGAGCATTGTTCAACAATGATGGGAAACATAGCGCTGGTTTCAAAGTGCTGATGTGACGAGCATCCAACCGCCCGTAAAAAAAAAAGACACGCTAATCTCCATTTGCTTTGAAACCTCTGTGTAATTAAGCAATTGCTTAGCTACTTTTTTTCACAGGTATCCAAGTCAACAAGAGTGGTAGGGCTAAAAGGCTAGAACAGACATATGCCACTGTACCTCTTAACAAATGCATTTGCAATGCTTCTGCATGTATATTAGAAAGTAATGCATGTTCCGAAAACCTCATGTAGACCATGGAAACATACATTAAATGACGCCTACACGCGAGATGATCGCTGTGATGCTATTTCCGTTCATAACGTTCCATGTTTGAAATATAATAACAATGAAACACAAAGATGGCATGTCTTGGGTAACAGCATAAATCATACATAAAATCATAATGTTTACTTACACACAATTACAAAGAAGTGATGGAATTCAAATAAAAAATATACGGCTTGTGTGTCTCTGTGTGTGTGCGCGTGCGTGCGTGGGTTTGTGTGTGCGAACGCATGTGTGTGTGTGTGTGTGTAACCGTAGCTGTTCACAGTAGCTGGGTTTCTCCTTGCCTGGTCTCTGCACCCTTCTCTGTAATCTCCTTGGGTAGTATGGATTACCACAGCACCTGCATATAGGTCAGCTCTCTGTGCTGTGGACCAATTCCTCCCTGGACTCAGCAGCAGCAGCAGCAGCAGCAGCGGCAGCAGCCACGTCACAGACTCCATTATACTCCCAGGCTCCCTGCAGACACGGCAGACGCTTCTCACGGCTTCTGTTGCCATAGAGAGGAGGAGGACGTAGAGACAGCTACACACACACACACACACACACACACACACACACACACACACACACACACACACACACACACACACACACACACACACACACACACACAAACACAAGCAACCACAC
>JAVQJS010012533.1:0-12136 GCA_036024795.1 Galaxias rostratus | reverse complement strand
GAGAGAGAGAGAGAGGAGGGGGGAGACAGAGGGAAAGAGAAAGAGAGAGAGAGAGAGAGAGAGAGAGAGAGGAGGGGGGAGACAGAGGGAAAGAGAAAGAGAGAGAGAGAGAGAGAGAGACAGAGAGAGAGAGACAGAGAGAGAGAGACAGAGAGAGATGAGGGTTGTCTTACTTGTCTGGGAAGAGCTCGGCGATAAAGTTTTCCACAGAGACCACAGGCTGCTTCTCGTGGATCACACCCGATCGTCGCAGGCTGTCAATACGCTCCTGGGCCCCCTGGAGAGGGACACACACATACACGTACACAGGATTAAGGGAACAGGGAACTCACACATTGTAGCAGTGTCAGATTGAATACCAACATCATTCCTGTTGAGATATGAGGGTCAAACCATTGTGAACAACCATAGAAGCACAAGGGGAGGCACTCAGTCAAAAATATGCGCGTGTGCTCACACACACAAGCACGAGCACAAGCACAAGCACACACAAATGCACTCACACAGAGCTCTTTCTAGAAAGAGTAGAGAGAAGACGGACAGGAAAGCAGAGGGAGAGTTCAGGAGAAGAAAGAAGGACAGAAAGACCAGCTCAACTCAGTATGCTTTCCTAAAAGCACTGACTGACTCACTGACTGACTGACTGGTTTGTGAGGTACGCTGCACTGGATGACAGCGAAACCAATAGTCAAATATATTACATTGGTTTAATTTACAAAAGTATTCATTTAATGAAAACAATAAGCTGCTCAGAAAACATCCACTTAATATGTCAGGATGATTTTATCAACCTTTGCTATTGCATGTATGAAAAAATTTGCTAGTAAAGATGCATTTTCCTTTAGTTCTATCTCCTTCCTTGGTCAAACTCAAAGAAGCTTTGTTTCAAAGGACAATAACGACAAATATGTGCTTGTTAAGTGCCCAGACCTTGACTCCTGCTGCGTATCCGACAGGCTGAGGGGCAATGTTGGATGGACCGGCCTCTCCGGTTACCATGGCCATCCCAAACACTTCCTGGAAGGCATCCCGCACAGCGCCCACTTTCACCTCCTTATCAGATGTCACCACAATGTCAAGGTCTCCGCCTGACTCTGCACACCACATAAACGCGCACGCACGCACGCACGCACACACACACACACAAAGGATTAGTCCCACAAAAAGTAACCGCCATTGTGTCACAGAACCCAAATGCTGTTGTACTGCCTCTCACAGTGTTAATGTCAGACTAAATTCCATTGGCACTTTAAAACAACCATCTTTCATCTGGACAACCACTCGCATGGCTTTACCCTTGAGGGCTAGAGTAACAGCAGTAATGTATCAGAAAAATGTCGTTGACTGTTAGGATGAGGTGTGTGTGTGTGTGTGTGATCAGGAGAAGCGAATGCAGACTTACTGATGTAAGGAGCCATGCCAGGGTCCAATGTGGTGATCATAGACTCTACGGAGTGCTTGGTCTTATCCAACACCGTCTTTACCATCGGGTTACCTGCTACCCCCTGGAGGGGGTGAGGGACCGGAGAACAAACAAGCAAAGCAGAGTGAGAGCGTTAGGCATTAAAAAAGTAAGATTTATTTAACAGATTACTCTTCTAAATGGACAATGTATTACAAAGCAATGAAAATGTAAATAATGAAAGGCTGCTGGTCACTACAAAAGACCCTTACGGCAGTACTACTAATGCAGCCCATCTGAAAAGTAAATACTCTAAAGACTAGACTGGAAACAAATCTGATTCAAATTCAATAATCTAGTCGTCGAGGTGCATTTAAAACACAACTCATTGGTCAGAAACGCAAAGCATTTCGCTTTGTCTAGAGGTAAAGTCAACTCTGGTTCTCCAGGGGGCAGAGCTTTGGCACAGGACTTACACAGGAGCTTTCTGTCAGTTCCATTCAGAGTGAATCCATGTAGTACCCTGATAAGTGAGGCATTATCCAACCTTTTAACGGACTACTGATGACCATGCCCTACAGCCCACCAAGCCAACCAGACACAGACAATCAGACTGCTGGTCTGTCAGTACATTCAGCTTAACCCTCTGCGAGTGAGTTAGTCAAGCAGCATTAAGCCCTCAGTCAACCGTTCGCCAAAAAGGCAAGCTTCCAACCAGCCCACCATTTGAACAGACCTCCCAGCCCCTGGTGAGTAGAGAAGGAGCACCAAGCCTCCAACAGGTTGGTGGTGTGTGTTTGTGATGGGGGTGTATGGGTGTTTGTGTACATGCACCTTGTGTCAGCTGCCCTACATATCTAGGCCACGTGGAAGTAAAGGACGTCTGTCATAAATATAAAATAAGATTTAAGGCTTCAGTGTATGCGTGAGTGTGTGTGTTTTTACCTTAAAGAATCCCCAGATTCCACCGCCGGTGTTAGGGTCAACGATGAGACGAGGGTCTTCCTGGTCTTCAGGGAATGTGATTGGTGAGCCAGCGTCTAAACCACCCGACATCATTGGCTGTTGGACCATTGGGTTGGAAACCACCCCTGCAGAAAAAAGCCACACATATTCAACAGGCTGCATCTTGGCTTGATAATGGACTAAGATATTTTAAGGGATCAAAAAGCAGTATTAGCAAGAGGTTCAGTATTACAAATTGCTGACTAAATGCCTCAGTTCTACATTTGGTAAAGCCTGATAAGCAAAGCACAACTTAAAAACAAAAGAAGAAAAGGCCCCGGGCATAGCCACATTTCAATATACACACACATATCCAATAGCTAGTCCTTTAAATAGAAACACAGAACGTTGATCCTGAACAGATTATGTTTACCAAGTGGATGCATGGTAAAAGGAGCCTGCGATCAACAGTTGAGCGAAGCACAGACCAGTATCATGGCTAATGGCTAATTTAGACCTAAATGTTGTTAACGCTTCTTTCTGCCCTGCTAAAGAAATGTGGACCACGATGGAACTTTATAGACAGTCTTTTTCAATTTGTGAAGTGTGCCTGTCTCAACCACAATCAAACTTATTGTTCAGGTGTGTGGTCAGGATTCTTGTGTGTGTAATTGGAACCCTTGAGGACTGACAACCACACTGCGACAAGCAAGTCGGTAAGCTGTACAATTTAAAGGGCTTAGTTCCACCAAGGGGAGAAACCCCTTTTCTTTTTAGCCCGCTGACCTCTCCAACAAACCAGAAATACGTGCACACACCTGCACAGTGTGCGCACACAAAACGCAAAAAAGTAGAGCAAAGTAACAGGCAGACGAAGAGGGTAAGCTTGGTGGAACCCACTGCTGACAGCCTGCTTCTTTCTCTCGTGATAGATCTCCATTTATGTTGTCAAGCGTCTCTGTGAGCCTGCTTCAGTAGAGGAGACAGCTGTGCCCCTCTGATAGAGCATCTCAATGCTTCAGGGAAATGTTTTGTGGTGACCTTGCGATTTCATAAAAACAGGAATCATCTCACAGATGAAAATACATATGGGTCTGTTCAATTCAAAAGCAGATATATCATCACTTATGGCTTTGAAAAAAAAACTCTACTGTAGGTAGACAATGACTGGAAATTAGAATCACATTAAAAAATATATATGTATAAAAATATCTGTCTTAAATCTAATCTTTTTGGTTTTAGAAAAAGCGTGTTACATGTGGTGCAGTTGACCTCCTAAAACCCATTAATGTGACTCAAAAGAGTAATAGATTATTACAAGATAAATGAGGTTTGAAGAATAAAAGGGCCCATTGAGACATTCAGCTCCATAGAATATCATTTGCAGAATATGGATTAGCATTGGCATTCAAACACAATATAAGGTACCCTTTGTAAAGGACCTTCATATGCTTGTTTAGGAATTTACTGTAAATAAAAAAAACAAATGAGATGCATTGCTTTAACAATCACTACTTCTAAAACATTTGCATTGGGCCATGGTGTTATTGGAAAGGGTAGCAGTTAAATAACATGAAAAAGCTTCAATAGGGGGAGGGGGCATTCACTTAGACACATTCCTGTTGCCTGTTTTCATGATAATTGTTTTTAGAACTCAAAACACAAACGCCATCTTGTGGACTTAAAAGATAGTTCTAATCAACGAAAAAACTTATAACATTGAGAAAAAAAGATTGTTTCAAATAAAAACAAAGAAACATATATATGTTGTCTTTCATGATAATAGGTTTAAATACAAAGAGATTCTGACAAAGCCACCTACATTAGGCACATTGAAATCTTTGAGAGGTCTGATTGATGCCCCCAAGTGGTCGCAAAATGGAATATATATTTTTATTATAATGTCTAATGCAAATGCAAAGCTTTACTTTTACATGGGGCTGCTTTCATTGAAGAATGGTATTATTAAATGATAACAATTATTTATACTGCGTACATGTTACCTGGCATGGGGGCGGGGGTTGAGAAACTGGGCATCAGGGGCGTCTGTGGCGTGCGACCGGCGTGTCCCTTTGTGATGTCATATCCTGCGCTCATGGAGAAGCCAGTGGTGGGGGGGCCCATGGGAGGAGGTGACATCACAGGTCCGGAAGGTGGAGGTCCGATAGAGCTTGCCATTGGAGGGGCAGAGGGGGATGAGAAGGAAGGGGTGCCACCCAGAGATGTAGTGTGAGAAGCAACCCCCATGGCACTGGTGTAAGGGGCTGTTCCTAAAGGGTTGGTATAAGGGGATACCCCCATGGGTGGTGGTGGGGCGAACTGGGGGGAGGACAGGGAAGGCATAGGGGGCATCGGGCTGCCGTATGGAGGGGGTACCGAGGAGGAGGGGATGGAAGGCGGAGGAGGAGCAGGGGTGGAAAAGCGGGCAGGGGAGAAGGTTGTGCTGGGTTGGACCATATGGCTGGGGAGGCCTGAAAATAGAGCATTTGTAACTTGGTATCCAGTGAAAATAGATTTCAAATCGAAATTTGAAACAATGCAATTAGTACATTTTAAAGGCTGTTTACATATTATAAAGTGAATATTGAATTGAAGCTTTTCTTTAAAATGCAGATATTGCAAATTAAATTGAAATTGCAATATCTGTTAGAAAAAATGCAATTAGATATTCTCTCTAAATCGGTACCCTACTAGCAAATGCATGGAACTATTCAAGCATAAAAAGGAACAGTCCAGTGAAAATAAGTAATAGGTAAATCATAGCATAACATGTTCTTCCTATGCAAATGTCAGGCTTGTTTGCATCTTCACTGATAAGAACTTATTGAAATTTGACACACAAAGGTACATGTTGCAACATTGTTGGTCAACAAGACGTCTTCAGTGTGTTTCAGACACCATCAACTCAAGTTTTTGACAGCTGTGCAAGACATGAGTCACTAACAATATAATGATCTATGGAGCTGTCAGTTACTCACAAACCTCCACCCTGTATATAGTGCTTTAGCATCAAAAAGGTGCCTTAGTATATAGGCTTATTCTCACCTATAGACAGGGGAGGAGGGGGGCTGGCACTGGTCACCACACTGGAGTCCATGGCAGGGCTCGCAGGGGGTGTGGTCTCTATTCCACTCTCCTCCATCATCTTTCCAGAACTTCTCAAACCAGAAAGAGTTTGATGCTGCTTAGGATCAGCAACTACAGAACATGAAATGACAACACAATTTTTGGGGGGATAGAATAGAGTTACATTTTGGGAGAAATTAACTTTCCTAAAATGCAAACCTAAACTATGTCTTTATAGAAAGAATGGTATATCAGGCCAACAATCTAGCAAACTACATAGTCTACACATTTTCAAATGGTCAGGTACAGCTAACATCAGCAACGAACAACACCGCAAGAAAGATGGTACGGCTATTTGAAGCGGTTTCCGGTAGTCGCAGCTCATGTCGTTTGGCCAACTACAATGTGGACTTCTTAAGTAAACGGCAACTCTTCACAAAGGAGTCCAGTTCAGTGCATAAAGTCTTGACTCCCTCAAAAACACGGACGTTTTTTAAGTCTCTTTGCACCCGTGGGTCGTCGTACTATGCGCATTAATTTTCGCACAAAAAAAGGCTCGGTACACAACTACGCGTCAGCTGATGCCACGTAGTCGTTGTGGGAAAAAAGATACACGCATTGGTAGACAACATTACAACAAGTTAAAGTCAGCTCATCTTGGCTAGCAAGTGTAGCATTTAGTAAAATAACGTTGCGTGTAGCAAGTGCAATGTTAACCTACTATCTCAAGCAGCAATATATCTAAACAACAGTTCAGTCACAATCACCACTGTCATTGAAATTCTTGCCGAGGACAGTAACCTTATAGAGAGGTTAGACGAAATTTTTTTACATATTCACAGCTGTAAAAATAACAAGTCACTATTATTAAACGGAGCTTGAAGCAAGCTACAAGGCTAGCAATGCAAATATAAATTGTCTTCTTTTTTGCACATAGGTGCATGTTTAGCTCACACACCACTCCCATTAGCATATGCACGGATCAGATATAAATAATTCCACAATCCTACCTGATAGACCTATTTTATTGAACAACAAGTTGTATGGAAAATCAATAATTGTCCTAGATAAATGGCTTGAGCGACATAAGCAACAAACGTGCAGTCGACGTCACATTAACAGTGTAGCGCTAAAGCCGCTTTTCAATGACGTCAGAGTTTGCCACGTTTGCAATGTTTGGTTAAATTCAAAATTTCGACATAGGAAACTGAAATTGTTTCACAAAGTGTTACTGGTTTTTAGTCTTTTATTTCCCTATTGTTTTCATTTTACAGTGAAATAACAAAGTGCATTATATTAGACAGTTTATATTGCAATATTGTGTGATTTTGTTGTAGTTCGAGTGTGATTGTTGTTTTGCGGTTATGTTCAAATTAGATTACAGTAATCTCAATAATAATAATAATCTCGTGATTTTTTTGGGGCCGAATACAACACGTCACGTTCTACAAAACGAGTGGATTGCAACTGCTTTGAGATTACTTACTCATCATAGTGTGTGGGTCGGTGCAGTAAGAACTACATAACTATGGTGAACTATACATCCTTTTTTATATGTCGAGCAATCACATGAAAATTTAACGAACGACTCAGACCCGGAGACCCAGTTAATGGGCTACCTACTCATGTCTGTTTCCAACACAAACTATGCTCAAAGTTATAAACGAATGACTCGAGTACAACTGTTGCTGTCCATGTGCGACCAAAAATGACGAGTCACTCTCTGAGACCACTCGTGAGTCGAAATAATTTAAACATAAATATAAAAGGGGAGTTAAAAGTAACATAACTTTGTTGCAATCAATTGACAAAGAGTACCAAAAAAGGATGAAGATCGGGCTATGTAAAAACTGTGGCAGTTGTTATCCTGCTTACTGTACCACAAAATATTCCCCAAAGAGGTCATTTTTGGTCAGAGAAGTCTGATAATAAGGGGAACTTTCTGGCCATATTGGAATAAATACCAAAACATGGCAATTGACAAAAGTCAAGAAAAAAATGTCCTGTGGAAAATCTGAATCCATAAGTAATATTACACAAACAGAGACAATTGAGTGTTTGGATGAGTTAGTTAGGAATAGCATCATCCAAGAAGTCAAACAAAGTTTAGTGTTTAACTGCTGAAACTAAGTAATTGAAAAAAACTGAACACATTTCACTGGTCCTGAGATATTACTACAAGGGAGTACATGAAAATATACATGTACAATTATACATTAGTTTTTTCCTTTTTAAAAAAAGCTGATTGTTCGATGCTGCAGTCCTAACAGAAATCAGAGAGATCATAGATGGTCTGGAGAGATTGGTTGGAGTACAAAACCACTCTGGTTGGCCAGGGAAATGACAGAGCATCTGTAATAAGCGGAAAACATGCAGGTTTTTCTGCTCGTTTAAAGGTAGTGGCAAGTATTAATTCTATGTGCACTGCAACGCACATTGCCTAAACATAGCACTAGTTATACTGTCAAAGATACTGTCAAATCATATCCAGATGCAGCATTTTTCTTTTTGCTACAGAAGCTTTATGTTTTTGTGTCGGAGGTCTTGAAAACAACAAAAAAAAAATCAATATCTGCATTGACTAAAATGCAATGGATGACTGTGCTAGACTAAAGGGATCCGTTGTGACGCCCACTGTTGGTCAGCATATGGGTGATCAAGATGACATGGATGGTTTTCAAAAGAATGTCCTCCATCCAATTCTTGACTCAATGATTGGGAGGGGGTAAGAAAAAATTGTTCTCCAAGCCCAACTGCAACATAATGAATGGTGTTCTAGCACTCCATCTTGACAACATCATAGTTTTTGAAGAGCAACCTCTTTTTTGGTTTGTGGAGATCTTTGAGTCAAACTTAGATGATCAAAACCATGACCTTCATCAAGTCAATATTGTTTCCATCTATCCTTCCATCATTATCCGCCGCTTATCTGGGGCCGGGTCGCGGTGGCAGCAGGCTCAGCAGGGTATTCCAGCCGTCGCCATCCCCACCAACGCTTCCTAGATCCTCCTGGAGGATTCCGAGGCGTCCCGAGGACGGACGGGATATATAATCTCGCCAGCGTGTTCTTGGTCTACCCCAGGGGCTCCTACCAGCAGGGCGTGCCCGAAAAACCTCCAAAGGGAGGCACCCAGATTGTGTCTTTATCCTCAATTTTGCCTGAGGCATTTCAGGATAAGTCCTCCTCCCTTGTTGCGTTCTGCTCTTCTCCCCGGGTTTTTATTAAGTGTTTATTTCATTCCAAGTTCTGTAGTACAACTGGTGAGTGCACTTTTCATGTCATTCTGTTTTTTATCTTTCAATAAAAACTTGGTCCCCCTTAATTTCTGTGACTTATTGAAAGTCTGAAAGCATTTGTAAAGTTTCATAAGTGTTTACTAACCTAAGGAATTGTGTTATCATTGTCCATGTAAAGAATTCTAAGCAAGAGGAACCCTGTTTGCCATCTTCCAACCTACACCACCAGTCCAGCTGAGGGATGCACCAGTGTGTGCCAATAACCATTATTTTTCTGGATACCATTGATTTGAAACTCCCCTCCATGTCTTCATATATGTTAAAACAATTTAGTGTTATGTTCTATTTTGGACTCTATTCTTTAATGGCAGACCTTTCACTTACAGGACATTATGGATGTTTACATATATTTGTGTATATTGTAATCGTCTAACTCTTTGCTTATCATTTCTCATAGTGGCACCTGTGGCTGTATCCACTGAGGAGCCTCCAGCCTTTGAGCAGAAGCCTCGGAAAATACCTTTGTGGATCAGGTTTTGCACCGTCATTGTCAAAACCCTTACTTGAGCCCCAGGTACCTGTTTTTGGCTTTAGATTTGAATAAATTGGTTTGCTTTCCATTTCTGGCATCTCATTTGTTCTTCATTTTTATTGAAGTGCAAGTTTTGGTGAGAGTTTGTTGGCCATCTTCAAATAACCAGGGCTAATTTAGGAAACTAATCCAATATTCTCTTTGGAACACTTGGTGAAAATCTCTCAAATCCAGACTTCCCACGTTTACATTCTTTTTCAATCTCAATGCCTGTATCCCCAACACCATCTGTGTTTTACACAACAGAAACCAAAGGCCCTAAAATAGTTGTAATTGTTTTACCTACTGAACACCACTGATTGGGGTTTCAGTGATGGAAACTTGCTCTGGTAGGTCCACAGAAAATGGAAAACATGTAGGAAAGTGCTGCATTGAGTACAGCTCTGACAAAGATACAATAACAGACCTTTATGGACTGGCAGTTCACAATAGTTTACTACATGAATTAAGTGTCGTATTTAGGAAACGAGAGAGATGGTCAACTAGCAACTGACCAATGCAAAGCATTGATTAGGCTTAAAAATAGTGATATCAGTCTGTGAGGCTTGTCATGGCCTTTCTCCAGTAGAGGGTGCTGCAGGGCTGTAGTGGTGAGGCATTCCACTCACAGGGTTCCAGATGAACCAAAGTAAATTAAATCTTGTGATCAATTGGAGGAATTATATTTGAGGGTGTCGGCTTTGTTTCAGAAGGAGAGCAGCATACGGAGACTGCGTGCATGCGTGCGCATGTGCGCATGCTTGAGAAGTTTTAACAAATGGGCGTTTCCCAATGGTGTCTGTGATTGGTCCGTGCCTAGACCCTCAAAGCACCATTAAATCCACTGCACTGCTAGGTCACATTACTTTGCACTCACAGTATTGCTGTCACGTTCAAATTCAACAAGTTCAAGTTTGAGCCTTAGTTTATTCTATATCAGGTGGTCCATCTGAAAGCATCTTTGTCTGTTTGCAGAATACTTGAATATGGATCAGTAATTCTATAATTTAATGGTTAAGAATAGAATTGTACATGTTTGCTCAATTTTACTGGCAATAAAAAAGTTTGACCAAGGAACATCATTATAGGAAATGCAAATGTATTTGTTGTGACGCGAGTATCAATGTATAAAATTACCCGTGAATTTGAAATTTATTCTACACCCGTAAATGGCTGTCATGTATGTAATTTAGTAGGAATTATTTGCAGTAAAACTATATAGAAACCACTGAGCACCTCATTCCTTGTATGTAGCAGAAAAAAACAGTAGAGAAGAACATGCACATGATACTTGGACCATACTTAAATTATCTGAAAACCTATTGCCCGGGTGCACAAGATTCAAGATCATATCTGCCCAATTATTAAAATTACGTGTTTATTTTCAACAGATCAATAACTCAAAGCCATGCACATCATCCATTTAATTAAGTGGAAGTATAAGATGTATAAGTGGATAATGTGTTAATGTTTTACATGGTATAATAGTAAATTACAACGTAGATAGATAGTCATTTCTGGTATGGATATTTGGGCTCTGTTCTACGTAGTTGTTGCCTGCCATGTCATAAGAATTTCTTTGCTCAGAATGATCCTGTATAATACTGTGCATTTGACAAATAAAACACTTTGAACTTTGAACTTAGATTGTAAGATTTATCATCCATATCCGCATTTTTCATAACAAAAGTGAATGGTTCACCGGCTGCGCTTATAACCCATTATTTATCAACACTTTGTTACGGAAGTAAAGCCTGCCGGCTGAATGGGCTTAGAGCAACATTTTTAACAATCTCTTCGGACAACGCAATCAGGAATATTCTAATACATTTCTAAGATTATGTGCTCATTATTAACCCTCACACAATTTTTGCAGGTCAACTGGAAAAGAGATTGTTGTCTCCTCCTGCGCTCTCAAGTGACTGCTGGAGTGGTTGACATGGCAACAGTCATGGCGCTTCGTTCTATGACGCAACTGTTTTAAATTATTATGACATAGAAGGAAACATAAGTGGTATATAAAGGATTCTCTGCTAACCATAGGTCAGTTCGTCTTTGATCGCCGTCGTAAACGCAAGGAAAGCAAAGGGAGGTAAAATTATGATTCTTTAATGGAGGATATCAAGGTTGAAGAGTGTAATTGTTTTCTTACATTTAAAATAGTATACTGTATTTCAAGAAATGCATATTTTTGTAGATTTTTTTTCTTCTTAAGTGTCATTTGCCATTTTAATCTGTTGTTACCTGTGTTTAAAAAGTGCTAGACTATGCGAGACCATGAGAGGCCATGAAAAGAGAGACCATGTCTTAACCAAGGATTGTTACAGCGCTTTACAAGTATTGCTTTGTGAAGATTATTTAAAAGTAATTAATCTATAGTTTTTGTGGGAGAGCAAATCAAAGTGTATTAAAGGGGGTTTAGAACCATGCCAATGAATAATAGTAGGATAATTGGGCATTGACTAAAAGTACATTAATGCCAGGGTAGTCTGGGGTTGAATCAAATAAGTTTATTTTATCAATAAACAAGGATTGAAAACCAAACATAGACCGTGCCAAAAATAGATACCAAATTCAAAATAGGACAGAAGATTTGTGGTCGACCCCGTTTGTAAGAACACAGTTACAAAATAGAGTCCAACAACTCCCTGGACTGACAGCAGACATGGACATGTCTTCCGACTTGAAAGACTTAATGGTAGGAACATACAAAATGGAATGGCATCCATTTCCAAACCTAAAATACTGCGCTAATTCTTCTATGGTCCACATTATACGTCTGTTTTCCTTTGACAGTCAGCAATCAAAATAACATATGGAAGAACAGAGAGCCTCCCAGATGACAATTCTAGATCAGGCATGGGTTGCGATACTTTAAGCAAATTATTACGATTAGCCGGTGTGTTACTTAAACC
>JAVQJS010012527.1:0-40052 GCA_036024795.1 Galaxias rostratus | reverse complement strand
CGGATTCCCCCGTGGTGGGCGTGCCGCGGTGTCCTGGTGGGGCGACTGGCCCCCCCCCCCCCCCCCCCACCACCTCTCCCTGGCCTACCTTTCTGTCGGTTAGACGCTTTGTTCCGGCCACTCATGAATATACATATTCATTGGGGTTAGGTGCTTTGTTTTGGTGTGGTGCTTTCAAAGAAATATTGCTCAAGGCACTTTTGAGTGTTTCAACCGTTGTCAGTTTGCTAGAGGTCACGATGTGTATTCATAAAATTACCATGGAGGTTAGGAGCTTAAATTGCTTGGACTAGTTACAGTAACACGTTAGACTTGGGTGGGAAATAATCCTTGTTGCAACGAGGTATTAGTCTCAGTCTGCAGCCCACTTTTGTCAATCGGGAGGTTTAAAGGTTTCCCTTTTAATGTAGGAGACAGACATCCTGGTTCATTTATAAACGTATCTACAGTATATCGTGTGCTTCCTCTCACTGCCTGGAGCACTGCATACAAACGGCAAAATAATGGAATTCTGATTGACAGTGTAAGGGCAGATGGCACACTTAGATGACCAACTATCTTTGCAATTAGCACAAACTATCACGGAACCAGGAACGCCGCTTCCAGGGAAATTGCTCCTGTCCCTTCTCCCTTTTCCGAGACAAGGGGGGTTCTCTCATTACTTTAAAACAAGTTCTCCCGACCACACCGCACTATTAACTCCATTTCTTTTGGAAGCCAGTTGTGTCAGCTGCTGATTAATCATAATTATCCATAAACGAAGCCAACACATCCCCAATGTAGCGCTGCTGATCCCAACAAATTGAGCAGAATAAATGCAACATGGCCCTGAAGTGGTTTAAGTAAGTGAGGCAATTAAATTGTAATCTAATGTGCAGGTGTTATTCTAATCAAGCAAATTGGGTCAAATACCCTCCTAAAAAATGTTTTCTCTCGTCTGCTTGGGATGCATCCCAAAACCAGAGAAACATTCTATATTTTGGCTCATTCAAAAATGTTAAAAGAGTGCGTTTGTGTGTGAGAAAGAGAGAAAGAGAGAGAGACGCCTCAAACGTGAACAGGAATGTGACTCGCAGCCAAAGAAAATATCCCATTGTATTATACCCGTGGCTGAGAGAGACTGGCACCGGCCCTCCACACCTTTTCTCATTCTGACACTTCAGCTTGCATTAGTTCTAAACAGATCTCTCTCCTTGCTATCACTTCCAGACGCTAATTGCTTCCTGGGACGCCTCTCCTCTGGCCGGCAGTGCAGTGTAAGGAGTGGGAGCAAAGAGAGAACCACGCGCGCACCCTCCTGGGATCCTCCTTAGCAACTGACCCCTCCCCAATTCCTCCTGTGCCCTCCCTCCTTCCTCCTTTACCAGGCACCCGTGTACGGAATTGACGGGAAGAGAAGTCAGGTTAGGGGCATCTTCCGCGTCTCCATCTGCCTCGAGGGAATACACTCACTGCACACTAACTGTAGAGCTCCTTTTCTTCCAAGATGTCAAAGTCTACCACTGCCGTCTGCTACAGTCGACCACTACCGCATGTATTCGACTAGTAATCGAGGGTAGAAGGCTTTGAAATCTTGGAACAAAAATAGTTCTGCAGTTAGTGTATATACAATGCATAAATATACACATAAATACATGGATCTATGTACATTGCGTATGTATTGATCCATCTGTGCATTTACTCTGAAATACTGTTTAGTCCCAAAAAGTACCAGAGTAGAACAATAATATGGATCAGCTACTGACTTCACTGTGATGTGATATGGTAGGGCGGGCAGCCTCTAATTCTGATACTGAACTCAGGTTAGATCCATTGGTTTTTCATCATTGGTATTCACTATTTGTCACAGCCAAGAAAAGAAAAACAAATCTAACCCCACATTATTCCACCCACCACACGGTGCTCCACCTGTCTCCATCAATTCATTCGGTGTGCCCGTCTGCTTCAAATGGCACCAGATCCATGGCATTACTAATGTATGGAGTTGGACATGCTATCCAGGCATGAGTCAATCAAGAGGTCTTTACTCTCTATGACATGCCACCCCAGTTCAATACCATCGACACGGTGGCCTCACTGATACGGCACCACCCTCTGCTAAAGAGTATTGAATTTGGAACCAGGGACAGTGAGCGCACCACGGGGCTAAGAGACCTCAATCATTGGGGACAGCGTGATAGAATTTCAAGGGGACAGTTGCTCGAGGAGTTACATAAGTGATCGTGTCATTTCATAAACAACATCGATGATCTTTGTCCTTAAAAGAGCAAAACCCACAAAGCCATATGCATTGATCAGTGTGGGTCTGTTGGCACGCCTAGAGGCTGTTACTTTATATTCTGTACCAGACCTATGTGGATGTCTGTTTGTGTGTGTGTGTGTGTGTGTGTGTGTGTGTGTGTGTGTGTGTGTGTGTGTGTGTGTGTGTGTGTGTGTGTGCGCGTGTGCGCGCACGTGGGTTTCCATGCAAGCACACAGAAAACCGCAACAGAATCTAACCTCTTAACTCTTCTCCCTAGCACACACATGCTCATTTGCATCAATAACCATTAGCAGAATATCATGTTATAACTGCTGTTAATGTGGGAACCATGGCTTAATTACACAATGCAGCACACACTGCTAATTCCACCATGGCCCATTACTAGAAGTCCACAGAGTTGTAATTACAGTATTCCGTAAGTAGCAGAAACTATACTCTCAATTACCCCATAAACTAGGGGTAAGGGTCATTAAAAGCTCTGGTGATCGTGGTGCTCACTGGAGCAGCAAAGGGAGACATTGTGATTGGCCAGGGGGCAGGATTCCGTTGAATAAATGCGGGGGTGCCTTCCCCCGCCCCGACAAGATTAATGAGCTCATTGTGAGAGGTAAAGAATGGCTCAGACAGAGAGTGGGAAACTGTGACTCGCTGCATATTTGCATGTGCGAGTGTGCAAGTGCATGCATTCCAGCAAGGGTGGATCTAAATTATGGGTGGAGGCTTGCACATACATATAACTCCACCGGCATCATCATCCCTATTCCCATTAAAATTACAGTCATCGTCATCTTTCTCTTCTTCCTCCCCTTCATCAGCATCATCACAAGCTCCACCACCACCACCACGTTGATCATAGTAATGCACAAACATGAACATCTTCCACGTCATCATCATCCTCCTCATTTTGATCTCCACCACAATAACATATTCCACATCTTCATCCTCTCCTCCACCAGCAAACATTACCCTCCTTATCACGACAACCACAATTGACATATTCATCGCCTCCAACGACACAATCATTAACGTCATCGGCCCTATCATCACCACGATCCTTATATTCAATAGCATTAGCACCATCATCATCACCGTCATCATCCACACAATCACTATCAACATCACCGTCAAAGTCGTCACTGATCCTTATCCCCCTCCCACTCCCACTGTGACTGTCGTCATCACAGAACCAGAGCGAAGATCGCAACCACGCTCACGACTATCACTGTCCTTGGCTTCCTCCTCATCCACATCCCCAAGCCAAGCTTCACCTATTAAAGACACGCTATACTTGAGCAAAGATTGAGCGAGTTCAATAGCTACAAAAATTGGCTTCAACTTTTCATTCTTTTGCATCTTTGTCAACTCCAGTCCCTTTGTCTGCCAATGTTCATGCTTCAAGGCTAGAGCAAGGGATGGATAAACATAATGGCTGTCTGTATTCAATGGCATCAAAGATTACCCGCTAAAATGTGGTTTTCATGACTGAATGCTCCCATTGTGGAATGTCTTACAATGTACCAAGTTAGCTGCCTGCCTATCTACGCGAGATGTTTTCTACTATAGAATCCTAATTACTAGAAATGATTGTTTTTTTAAATGTTACCATAAACAGTCTTTAGTACCACTGTGATACAGGTCGGTTTTTAAGACGATGATGATTCAAATACTCTTGTCATATATGGTGTACATTTTTATATATTGTGTCAAGAAGCATGTATTGTAAAGTAAGGACATTCAGAGCATGCATACATTCGCACCTCTCCCAGGGAGATGTGTACTGTCACAGATCTGCTACTAATCACCGCGAGGCGATGTCGACTTGGAAGTGAAGGTGAGGTCAATGAGGGAATTACTCGTATATTCATGACAGGAAAGCCTATTATGATGGCCGAGGCAGCCCTGGAAGACTGGTGGAAGCCCTGTCTAAAAGGCCTCTCCATTAATTAAATGGGTCACTACATGAATTTTGAATGTGCTCTTAGGCTTGTTAAGAATCAGAGAAAAGGCTATAGATATAGCTGGTGTGTGCTCCAAATACTGCTGTGGGACCACAATGGAGTAAATTGATTATTGAACATATAGTCTTTTCACTAAATTAGTTCATTGAATTCCAATGGTGAAGCTGGGACTTTACTTGCTTATGTGGAAGAAGTAATAACATTAAATATGTATATGGTATCCCAATCCAATGTAGTAATGTAGCCAAGCAGTAGAATTGTTTCCTTAAATTGCTCTACTACTAGTTTTTATGTGAAAATAAACTTATATGGAACTGCGATCTCCACCACACCCCTGGCCCCACTCATTCCTCCAACACACAGAAATACACACAAAAACACAAACACGCAAACACCAAGTTTATGTTTGAAACAACGTATGGCTGCACAACTGAAAGGTTGTCAACAGTGTATGGGCTGACTTATCATTCAAGGCACATCAACAATCACTGCACCATTCCCTAGACCAAGACATAGAAATTAAATTACGTTGTCTGTGTGAGCTGCTAATTTCACAGTAGTGTTACTCCATAGAAGAGAAATCAATGCAAGAAAATCAGAACTGCAATATCAGCTCAAGGGGGCTCAAACTAAATCTCTAGCAACGTTTTCATCAAAATATAACAGAGCTTATAGAGAAAACCTTGAAGTTGAATTTCAAGTTATAATTTACAGAGTTCAAGTACATTTTCAATTCAACCTCTCTCGTTCTCAGTCATGATGGCTTTTCTGGATATAAATGTTGTACATACCATGCCATGTTTTAGGTGCACATTCGGACAAAATTAACTCTAAAAGAGGCGCTAACATGTAGGTAGATTGGGATGTGTATATACAATATCTGAGTATTACTTTGTCCAAATCTGGGACAAATTAGCAAACCAAAGGGTAGATAACGGATAAAAAGGGATCTAGCCGGAATTATTATTATGTCATGGACAACGCGGGTGATTACAGCAGAGCAGAAACATGGCACAGGTAGAAACAATGCATTTAAACAAAGGACATCACAAAGTCAGCGTTAAATCAACGCAGTGATATATTTAGAAAACATACACACATATGGGGTACTAGCTTAAGAAAATAATTTAAGATTAATATGAATAAGAATCATACTGATTATCACTCAAACTTTATTGTGCAGTGGCCAATAATTAGTGCTCATTGATTGGCAGTTTTCGTTGGAATTGCAGTCTCAAATCTGCTTGATACGCTTAAAGTATTGCTTGTACAGTGTCGAAGAAAGCAGAAACGAGAAAAAAATGAAGATGACAGGTGATCTATACAATAGCTTTTCGACTATCCATACTGAGTCTGAACTCCTCTTTAGGATATATCCCATAAGAATAATTTGTACTGGTATGAGTTTTAACTTAAAGGTTACAGCATGCATGACCCACCCCATTGTTTAAACGTACAGAAAAATGAACGGATCACATTTCTATCTCCTAAGAGAAGAAGTGTTTGCGCTACAATTTCTCATCAATGATGTACCACATTGGGGAGAAGACGCAAGGAAAAAAAAACAGGCTTCATAATGAGGGCTAATCAACCGTCTGAACTGAGGGATGATTGGCAGGTAACATGCCACCATGTGACACCGGTCGGCCTCCACGACACACAGGAATAGGTCCGCTACATCCCCTATAGCAACCGCGGCGGTGGTGCGACGACAAGGTTGCCGGAAGCCATATGCAGATTACTCTGAACTGGCAGCTGAGGTCTCTAGATATGACGTGCTATGCTCCGGTGCTGGCAAAACAGCAGACCACGTTCACCACCCTCCCCTCCATTCCCCCAACCCACCTCGAAAACTCTTTCTTTTTTTTCACTTTCACGGTTCACAGGTGTATTGCTCTGGGAGGTTTTCATGGCTGGGAATATCCAATTAGTTGGATGTTAGTTTGCATCCACGCTATTCTAGCAGCTTGTCCAGATTCACTCATGTCCAGCTACATCTGGGCGTCAGAGATGCACATCAGTGCAAAAGCTGGTGAATAGTTCCAGCCTGGGGTAGTATGGTGGTGTCGTAATTTGTACGCCAAATCTCCGTCATTCTTCCAAAACATGGGGAACGTAATGGAGTGTGTAAACAAAGAGTGAGAGGAAACCACAGAGATAGAAGGAGAACGGAAGGTTGAGTTGAATCTGTGTGAAGCAATGAGAAAACAAATTTCATAAATACTAAGGAAATGGCGAGGGGTATGAGGTGAAGACCCTGTGCATTTTCTACTGCAAAGCCTTCTCGAAGAAAGAACCTTGATTTTAAGAAAACATCATCTGCTTCACATCTCGACAGCTCCACTTGGGCTAAAAAAAACCACAATGAGAATGCTTGAGAAGTGATGTCATCCTTCATCTAAATTGTTTAGAACTCGTCAACAACTGCTACAATCTGCTCTGGCATAATGCTTTCAATAATGGTAGCATCATTCAAAACATTTATATAAAATAGTCGACAAACGAAAAAAAAAAAAAAAAAAGAAAGCTTTTTGAACTCCGAAACCTAGCAAACCCAAGCTGAGAGCGGCAGAGAGCGGCAGTAACATGGGGGGGGGGGGGGGGAGATCAAAGTGAGCTGTCCAGGATGAAGTCAGTGGGGAAGTCAGCCAAGGTCGGCATGGGTGTGATTCCAGATGCAGGAGTCTGACCGAGGCGAGCGGGGAAGGAGGCAGAGCGGCGGCAGCCGGAGCCTGAGATTTGTGGCTTCTGAAGAAAACGTGGTTGACTGGCTGAGCAGTATCAATCACAAAGACGAGATCTGAATCCACGGCGCACGCTCGAGCCCCGGGAACCCATAGGTGCAGGAGGGTAAATCCTTCCAAAACCTCCGTTTTCGTTAAATACACAAATCCCCCAAACAATCTTTCCAAAAACATTATTGTAAGTGAGTAGGAGCCCAATGCTGGTCTGCATTGTAAGCAGGGCACTGGTATGGGCAGGGTGGTGATGGGACAAGTGTGTGGACTGTAAAGTGATATCAAATTCCCCTCTTCCCAAAAAGGAAAGCGTTGCATTCACACATCCTATATTGGCTGGGGTTCGGGTGTATATCTTTACATGTTAAATTGTTCCCTTAGCTGAGGTGGCATATGGAAATAGTGTTTGCGGATAAGGAGGTGACTGGATGATGAATGAGGTGACAGGACCAATTGGGTGTGTGATTACACATCACCACTAGTCAGCAGGGATCAAACCGCCAGACTGCTTTCCTTAGCCCCCCGATCCTCCTTGATTAGTCTCCAAAGACACATGGGATACGCCGTGCCCTTTAATGGACAGACATAAGTAGTAGAGGTCATTCGGAATGTGATAAAAGCCAACACTAACACTGTTACTCCGGGCTAACCGAATGCCTCCAAAAACGTGTGACTTTACTGTGCTGAACTCCTCTTCAACTGATGAGGCGGAACTAGGGGGCAGTTTCGACTTCGAATTTGCCAGTTTAGTGATTAGCTGACTGTTACGCCAAGTAATATGTCGGTGATTACCCATCCGATAGGCAAGCTGCTTTAACATACAATGACTAACAGAAACTGCTGATGCTGAACATACAAAATGCTAAGCACAGCACCAGGAGGTACAGCAGTGCTTATGGAGGTGGTGATGGTGGGTTAGGATGGGGTGGGATGGGATCGAGGGGGAATTGAGAGAGACAGGGAGAAACAGAGGAGACGACAAGACAGGGAGGAAGAGGACAGGAAGAAACATGAAATTAGCACAAATGGATTAACTGTCAACCATGGGCAGGCCTAAGAGCAACCCAAGCCAGAGAGAGGGAGAGAGAATAACAGATTTACTTCTTGTTAGTCGCTACCTCTAGGGAAGAGCAATTGAGCCATCACTCACCAAAATGCTGATCTATGGGTAAACCAGATGCATTATAAGTGCCCTGCCACAAAATGATATGCTAATAATACTTTATGACTCATTAACTTAGAATAATTTCTCTCTTCTTTGAAACATTGCCGCTGTAATATATTTGTTTTCAAAATATGCTATGCCCTGGAATAAACTGTTTAACAAAATGTGCCAAACTGTATACATCCCTATTAATAGTTTGCTAAAATTACAGTTTTTCTGTTCCAGTAAACACACAACAGATCTTTAATTCCTCAAGTATGAAATCAAACTGTGATTGTAAATCCTGTGTAAGAACCAAACCATTACAGGATACAAATACAGATGAAGTCCTTTCAAAAGTTGGCGTTGGTGGACCCATCATGTCCTGAGCAAAACAAGTGCTGCCCTTTTAATCTTTAAGTTCCTTTCCTCTTTAGGAGTTGACTTACTCAACTGACAATTACCCACTGCTAACCTTCATTAAAAAGCAATACACGAGAGCAAAACTGGTGGATGGTTGAAAAGAGGAAGTCTAAATAGTGTCACATTAAGAATATGGTGATGTAAACATCAGATATTATATTATAATGTAATATTATATATTAGTATTTATGCATGCTTATATAAGCATAATAAACAAAGACACAATTTGACTAAACAAGTCACAACTGTGATAGAGGGGACTGTTTGTTGCAGCACATCTCTAGAATCTACGATGTCTTTGTTTCAGGTTAACTTGCACAAAGAGGAGCGAGCGAGTCAAGACAAGTCTGTTAGGGATGCCGTCAATGTGCTGCTCCAGAGATACCGGGAATCCATGTGCGATAGAGCCAACGTGTGGACAACATTTGCCACACCTTTTCATACCGTTGAGGAGAGAGTCTTAATCCATCGGATCCATCTCAGCGAATAGCTATTCCAGGAACACGGACAAAATGCTTGGGAACCCTGCAAGTTGATTTTGACCTTATTCAATACGAGCCTACAGCACATCAACAGCTCGTCTCACTGGAGAAATTGAATTGCATCTCCCAGGGGCATTAGAGCAAATTGGGGAAACAAACTTCTCCCTCCATCCTCACTTTTTGTGCCAGTGTGGGTGTGCGCGCGAATGTGTGTGTGTTTGTGTGTGTGTGTGTGTGCGCATGCGTGCATGTGTGATTGTGACCGGGGTTGTGATGGGATGCAGGTAAGAGGAGTTACAGGTCTGTTTCCAGTCACTTCACAGTCTGTGGCTTGATAGCCGGAGACAATGACAAAGAATTCGACTTGCACTGCAGAGGCAGTTTCAGTGGCTCCAGTAGGCTTGCTGGCTGGTTAGTGGCGGGTGGTTTTAGGAGGGGTGAGCGCAGATTATGTCCCAGGGAAGATCAGACGGGGGTGACTTGATAGTGCGAGGGCATGTTTAATTCAGGATAGGTAATAAGGGCCTTCAGAGGCCCTGTCGCCACAGTGCTGTAGTAGCAGGAATCTTCCGTATCTTTAATTACACCTTATTGATCACATCACAGATTGGCGGAGAGGGAATGAGAGAGGAAGGGAGGGAGCCGGAAAAGGACAGGGAGTAAAACCCTCAAATAGGACGGACAAGCAAACAAATGAGGGAATGCTGTCCGAATAGAGGAAGGGGCAAAGAAATGGAAGAAGGAAGCGAGAGAAAAACAAACTTATTTCAGTTGGGAAAGAAGGAGGGTTGGATAATGTCCTTGCACCTCTCCTTTCACACTATACTATTATCCTTCTGCTGATACAGTGAGACTGAGAGGGTGACAAATTCATTTCACTCAATCAGCCAGCGTGTATTATTCCCATTATCTCCTGGCTACACGCTTCACTCTGATTTTGAACATTGTGTATTGATCCTTGTTCTTTTCAACGTCTTTGGAGTATTGCCATTCATAATTAACATAGAATGAAATGGGCCTGATTTTTTTGCCGCTTTACCTGTTGGAACTGTCGGCGTGAGCCGCAATGTTAGGTATTAGATCTTTCTCCACCTTGTTCCTTTTTTAAATTAATTTATTTTTTCTCACTCCACACTGACCTACTTTGGAACATGGCTTCAGCTTATTCCTTTGTTTCTCCCACTGTTGTGACGAGAGGAGAAAAGCTGGGAGCTCTCAAGTGCCCCCCCATTCCCCACCCCCATCCTCCCTATCAAAGAGATGGCAAAGTCCAGTGCGGTGAATCATGTGGATTCAACCCCACTGGCCCTGCCAAATCGCTTATGGAGGTTAAGGAGCTTATGTCTGGCGTACGGCGCATGCAGAGGGGCTGAACAGTGATTTGCACATGGGGGGAAGGAGGGGGTGTGAACGCCGGGGTGTAAAGTGCATCTCATTATGACTGAACTGTCTGTTACCTTTTGTAAACACTGGGAAACATTTCTCACGCCAGCGTCACTCTGAAGGCAGCGGGCTGCTTAGCGGCTCAGGTCCCTGCAGTGGCATAGCCATCGCTCACTTCTATTACCCCAGAGGGACATATTCCTCCAGTCATGATAAGAATGATAGAATAAACAATCTCCCCATACCATGTCCCCATTTCTTTTTAGAGGGTGGCAAATACTGTGGATATCTCATCCAGCCCCCTTCAAGCACTGTTAAATCCCCTAAAGCTACTTGGTGGCATGATTTTCTCAGGCGTGAGAAAAGTAAAACCACACATTTCCAAGCGGCACATTCATTACACTGTCCCCTTATGTTCACTGTACTTCTGGAGATCTTTAATGGGCAGTGTAATGTAACCTTTGTGCTGAATGACCAGAGTAACTCCAAGACCAAATCATCAAGTGTGCTGCTTGATTACCTTAAATACAGAAAAATGTCAACAGAGAAGGTGTTAACTGCAGGGACATACATGTCGTTATTCACCACATTTGCAATGAATGGTTGCCATCTACATGTCTTCTGCAATGTATATGTAGACTTGCTGACATATTCGAAAATGGAGGTCTGATCACAACAGCCGTGTTGTTACTGATGAGGCTCTCTAGATTTACCACCTACAGGACTTAAAGTAATTCCTAGTTTTCTAGGCTCCCAGGCTTAATTCATAGTAGTCCAGAACAGCAGCAATTATAGTTGCTCTGGACTACTGTTCTGAGTCCCTCTATCCATGAAGTGCAACACAAGAGCAATTAAATCTCTATCTCATTTGGCCGCTAAACCATTTTCAAGAATGCTAAATTGAAAACCACACTGTGTAAAACAATTCAACTTAAGTCCATGCCCCAGTGAATTCAGTAGTTGCATAAGGACAGAAACATTTTGTCTGCGTTCCAGCTAACAAGGTAATGCCATCATGTTTTCCTGTTATATGTCCCTCCAGAGACACCATACATCACACACTAATTAGAACAAGTAGAACATGACCTGACACATTTGGTAGTGCCTTTAATACTGTCCACGGGCTGGTAGACAGCTGAATGAGTTTGTCTTCATATTGAAGTGCATTTGCTTTTCGAGAGGAGCTTTAATTAAGCTTTACTTACGACCGTTAAACAATTCACATCATTAACAATGACGTTTTCTAATTGGAGGGAGCAGAGCACAAAATGATATGCTGGAGTAAGCCAAAATATACTCTAGATGTGGGAAGTTCTTGGCAACTTTTATACAATCATAATCATAATTCACATAATTTACTTTTTTTGACTATCACGATGCTCTTTTCAAATGATTTGAGATCATCATGCTCAAAACACAAAGTGAAGACTTTAAGCTCTCTTCCTTACCTGCCCTGCACTTTGATGTCGGAGATGGCGTAGAAGTATCGCGACAAGTTGTTCTCGTCCACCATCGTGGCGCCCGTGGCAGGCCGAAGCAGACGCACTCTCAAGTCAGTGATGGTAAAGAAGTCTCTGAGGTTCTTGGTGGTGTCCAGCTGGCCGTACAGCGACGCCATGTTGTGCAGCCTGGGCCCCGCGAACAGGGCAAAGCGGTCCTTGATCTCAAAGCGCACCGTCTTGTCATACTTCCACACGTAGCCACGCGAGTAGTCCTCGGTGCAGATGATGTCCAGCAAGGTGTGCTGGGTCAGGTCCTGAACCGTCTTGGGCTCCATGGTGAAGGCATCCAGGCAGTCCGTGGCGTAGAACTGGTAGGGTTGCCAGGTCCGACCGTAGTCCAGGGACTTTTCCAGCACCATCTGCTCAGGACGGCCTGACTCGAAGGTGAGCACAATGTCGTCGGTGAGCTCGATGGTCTTGTTCCAGGAGAGGGTGATGTTGACCAGGAGAGCCTTTGGGTATTTCTTCCAGGAAGTGGACTGCCAAAACGTGGTGGGGTTTCGACCCTCAAAGTCGAACATCAGCTCCGGGGGATGAGCGAGTTCCTCTGTGCTGGCGTCACATTCGTTGTTGCACATGTATGGATTCTCCTGCAAGGTGAAGAAAAAGCAGACAAAGAAAGACAAATTATATACAATATCGTCAGCAATAATAACCACCATAGCTTTTTTTTATGTTGCTGAGGATATGGTTTTAAAAGAAGTTTCAATATCTGGCTGAAAAATAAGCATTAGCACACAACTCTCCCATGAAACCACGTGCTTTCCCCACATTTAGCCTTGTAATTGATAGGATGGTCGAGGTCTTGACTCCTAGATCCATATGAGGTTAGTGTGTGCCTCTCTCTGTGTGTGTGTGTGTGTGTGTGTGTGTGTGTGTGTGTGTGTGTGTGTGTGTGTGTGTGTCTATGGGCCCACACTGGTGGAAATGGTAGCATTACAAAACACCCTGAGACACATACATTTTTTATGGTGTGGTTTCACAGACTCTCTCTCCCCTCTCCTCGTCTTTCCTTTGCCTTCGTTTGCCTTCCAGAAGGCCATGGTAGTACGCCCAACGGACAGACAAGGCTGACACAAATCAAATTTGTGCCCCCACCCCCTTCAAGAATCAGGGCACCCTCATCCTCCGTTTGGGCTATGTCACCTCGCCATTAGTGGCAACACAAAATCCAGGTACGGAACCACTTGAGCGAGTGTGTAATTGAAACGGCGACAGTGCCCATTAGTCTCATTAGCGGCTGGTTTAAAGTGAAGGTCAGTCTAACAAGCAACGGATAATACGCTTCTTTTCCCCATTCAAACATTTGCATACTCTAAGAGGAGCATAGTTAAATCGGAATGTCACACCCTGGACGAATATGTATGGAGGATCCCTTTTGCATGTATTCATTTAAGACAAAATGGAAAAATGTATCTGTGTCCTCGCCAACACCAAGTAAGGATTGGGCTCTACCGAAAAAGATCTTCAGATTAAAAGTGCCATGCAGAAGCTGCCTGTAACGGTACAATTGATGTGATAGGAGCTCTATGGTCAATGATTCGCTACCACCTCTTGTCTGAGGGGCTTAGTAAATATGGGACCAAGCCTATCCATGGGATTCATGCTGGGGAGAAAAAAAGATAAAACCAGGTGATACATCCCTTTGCCTTTCTCTGCTTTTTTTCCCTGTGTGGCTGAACATCTTTCTACATTGCAAAGGTTTAATTCTCGGCGAGTCTTCCATTTATCAGCCCCCACTCAAGAAAAGGGTCCTCCCAAAAACATTTGTCTGCTTTGCCACAAATCATTACTCGGCAATGTTCTCGCTGCTCCCTGGGGCTTGCTCCAGCTGTCAAGCCCATTGGCCAGCGGAGGGGGGAGGAGACACTTCTTGAGAAGGACCTTTCAGGCGATACAAGCTCCAATTTATCAGGACAAGGTAATCTGGCACTTGATTAGGTGGGGGGTGTCACCGTAGGCTTGTGGTCGAGTGGCGGGAAAAAAAGGAACGTGCGATGAAGGACAGGGAAGAGGGGATACAAAGATCGACTACGTTTAGAAGAGAGAGAGGGAGAGGGAGACACAGACGAGGAACGGGGAAACGCTTCCGTCCTGCTAATAAGCTTTTTAGGTTTTTCCTTGTCCTCCAAGGCAAGGTGACAATGAAACAGCGATCTGGCAGGCATTTAGCCTTCTAACTGGTGGAGAGTCCCATTAATATCCTGTCTGGTGTATCCCCTGCAGTCCTCTCTGAGCACTGGACAATGGTGGCAGGGAGGGAGGCCGAGGTGCTGGCTGGCTGGCTGGCTGGAAGTGGAAAATTCCGCTTGGGTTTCAGTTGACGACACCGTCAGGAGGTTAGAAGTGCCATTAACTACCATCTGGTGTACTGTGTCTGCAGACAGATATGGAATAGCTCATTTGTGGTGGGTTACACCAGGCTTGGGGATTAGGAACTATAAAAACTATAAAAAAAGAGTCCAATGACATGTTTGCGGCTATGTGGCTGAGTGTGTGTGTGTGTGTGTGTGTGTATGAATGCAGTTCAGCTTAAGCAGCTCAAAGGTGGTAGACTCCAGAAAGGACAATCCTGGGAAATGTGAAACTAGTGTTATCATTCAATTACAGCAAGTGTTAGCAAGACACCAGAGCAGCTGTTTGTGAGATCTGATAAGGAAGGTATATCGTAAATAGGAATTTTATTTTTTCTTACTTACACCCACACATATAAACATACGCCAGACACAACTCTGCAATCAGACAAAGCTTTAGCCCTATTGATTTCTCTCACCAAGGGGCTAAAAATCTGCTGCGTAGCACCTGGCATCTCTGGCTAGCTGGGGAGTGCTCGGAACACATAGGTTAAAAACCTTTCATTAATGTGTCCTCCAGTGCTCACTTAACAACAAAGTACTGCCTTATGAAGATCAATATCTTCCCCGGCCAGCTCCAACACTAGCCGCTCACCAAGAGATAAAGCGCTGAGCAAAGTCGATGGAAATCAATGGTCGACCTGTGTTTTATATCATGACGTTGAGGGCTCTATTAGCGGATTAATGGTTTGGCACACATTACAATTATTGATAGTGCGCACGCTTCACCACAACAGATTTCATAATTACCCGCCCATGTTTCAATGAATCCTAATCTGATAAGCGCACAATGCGAGATGGGACAGGAGCCATAGATTACCACCACCACTGGTGCTACTGGAGCGGATAGGTCACGCTAAATTGGTGTTGATGGTGTCATCAATTCTCCCAAAACACATTGGGTTGATCCAACCCCTCGTGCCCGCAATAGAGTAACCGGTGGGTCACGCGTGCGTTGGGGGGGGGGGGACATCGCACATTGTTTGTGTATCCCCATTTCACCACAGATTATGGCGTATTATTTCTAATCCTCACGGTTCCCCCCGCTTTTTACAGTGAGAGAGGTGAGGCTAACGTCCCCTCTAGCATAAAGACAAACACGGCAGCCATGGTGGGTTGTGATTCAGCGTAAATGCACACTATGAGCAACCCTTTCTGGCACAAACCAGATACCTTCCCATTGTGCTGTTGGGTCATGGGAAAGTGGTTTTTTTTGTTCTTATAGTTTGCCATACTAAGGCTCTCTGAATGAGATACATGACGCATAGGACATTTTCCCCGATGAAAACAGGAGAGGAACAAATAGGCACTTCACATGAAACACTTCCATTTGCTATGTTTGCAAAAAAAAAATGATCCTTTTGTCATCCTTTCTTGTCGCAAGCAATGCAGACAGTTGATAACCGCCAGCGATTATTTGATTTTTTTTTTAAACCTTTTTTTATTTATCTATTTTTTTAAAAGTGACACACAAATTGCTATGAGGTTGAACATCCTCTATGTAGATACAGATAATTAAAGGTATGTTTTGGGAGTACTTTAAAATGGGGAAAGATAAAGATTGATTCCTGCCATTGCCAGTGTTTTGTATGAGGGTCAGTCTGAAGTGAATAGGATGTGAGGGTTCCGGTTGCCAGCTCCAGCCTCAGCGTTCCGTGATCACCGATGGAGGAAGGGGCTTGAGGGGGACATAAATTTGGTGGCTCCGACGGCCAGGCTTGATGAATGGACACACCCAATCAAACAAATCCTTATGTGAGACAGATGTCTCCGGCTTGTAACCGAGATCACAGAGCATGCCCTCCCCCCGACCCTTCTGCCACTGTTTCTGTTTCTCTCTCTCCCTCTCTCTCTCTGTCTGTGTCTCTCTCCTTCTCTCTCTCTCTGTTTCTCTCCATCCGCTCTCTCGCTCTTTCTATCTGTGTCTACATCTCTCCCCTGCTCTTCTCTGGCCTCCCTAATCTCCTTAAGTCTTTATTTTTCTTTGAGGCAAGCTCGGCCATGGATGATACGCTGCAGATACTAATGAGCAGCGTCTTTCCATTGTTAGGAGAGAAGAGGATTACCATCGTTTTCAGATCATTCTTTTACTTATCCCTATTCTTATCCTTTGACCCGGGGAGTTGATACACAAAAACAAATACACAGCTCTCACACCTACTCAGAGAGGGAGAGAGCGATAGGGAGAGCGAGAGAGAGACGGAGATGGAGGGAGGGATGGACTAAAGTGTGTGTGGAGTTTATCAGTAAACATATCCAGATGCCACAGCCCAGGAAATCCTAATGAGAAAAAGAAATCCCCTCCTCACCACATGCTCATGCTTTTCAGGTGATGTAAGAAGGCCCTTCTGGGTGACAGTTTATTCGAAATCTGGAATCACCCCAGCCACCCTCTCTCTTCCCCACGATTTATTTCTGTCTCTCTCTCTATTAAACATCTTTCTTCATGTTCCCTCCCTCGCTGCCCTCCTCTGTCGATGTTCTGTGCGCTCTCTTTTTCCGGCGCTGAATATCTCTTTCTCCCATTTTCCCTTCCCTCACACCCTATAATCTTTCTCTCATTGAATCTATCCAGCGATGGCTCTTCTCCTCTGTCTTTCTCTCTCACCCACATGGGGGGGTTGAGGCGATCCCTCTCGCATTAATGAGACCTTGCGTGTGACGGTGGAACTCACCCTGGCCCAGGGGTTTGATTGAAATAGTGCTTGCTCTCTCTCTCTCTCTCTCTCTCTCTCTCTCTCTCTCTCTCTCTCTCTCCTTTGTCCTTTTGTCCTTCTCTCCCCACTTCCCACATATTTCCATCTAGGCAGTGTTAACACCTCTGGGGGAGTCGTCCTCCGAGCGATGGGCAACCCGGGCCAACACTGGGGCTTAACTGGTATGCAGCCGGAATATTAAATGATTTGGTGCTGATAACAGGGAGGGGTAATAGACAGACAGCCAGGCAAACCAGTCAGAAATTACAAGTGCAGCATGTCTGCACAGCGAGGTTCACTCCAAGGCTGCCTGGGTGGGTCAACTGGCAGGGGTGTGTGGGGGCGGGGCTGAGTTCGCCAGGAGCCTTCACCACTTTGAGCATTGCGTGCTACCTTCTGCTGTTTGTCTGGGTATCCAACAGGGCCATATTGGTGCCATGATCAGCCTGTTTTGCAGCCCCCTTCTTACAATGAGTCAGTTTTCAATGAGCCATTTGATGCCAACTGTTAACAAGGACAACTCAGTGGGAACCAATTGTTTTTGGCCACAAGTCAAACACAACATAATGATGATGATTTAATTTTGTCTTTGCAGTGGCAGCCTTTCTGTAGCGCTGGCCATTCGTGTGATGGGAGGTTATGAGGTGTGACCGTGTGCAAAATGACCGCCTACCTCCCCATCCCGATCGACATCCTCAGCAGCTGCAAACTAGGAGATTCATGAGCCTTTAAACAATGTCGGGGAAGCCATTGGCACCCACTCCTGTGCGTTCACAAGATAAAAAAGACAGTTTCGTATTCTATTATCTTTTATTTGCCGCCGAGTGTTCCGTTGGGTGCAGTAGAGATATGGATCAAACATGTGACGTTCTCCCCTTCTTAGGAGATGGCCTACTGTATCTCGGAGAGCTCGATGAGCCCCATTAACGTGAGGATATACCTTGTTTTGCTTTGAAACAGTTTGCTAATGCCTCAAAGGTCTCCCTAAGACAGTACGCACAACAATCAAACACATCATGCATTACAGAACCCTTAAAGTAGTCCAAATACATATGTATGCAGCCCCTTAAAACTGAATTGTCCCATACATTCCATTATGGAGTTATATCACATTGCTTCGGGATTTTTAGGGTAAAGTCTACTTGCACAAGTGTTTCTGGGGTTAAAGCATATTATGCATGCATAAGGTGCAGCAAAATTGCAGCAAAATTACAAGACTGTTGGTTAAATCCCCAAGTGGTCTTCCTTTGTGATAAAATTAAATACATAAAGTTACTTTGAGCTTCTCTGTGAATAAATAAATAAATTTAAAAAGCATGGGTTAATTGCTTGCTTACTATGATTCCACGGAAATCTGGTATTCATTCCCAATTTACTCTTTCCTAGTTCAACCTTTTTGGAAAGAAATATATGTTCCTATTTACCCCTAGTTAGACAAGATGATGGATATCAGTTATGAGTTAACGTCCAACATTTCTATATCTAGGCAAGCAAGTAGGTAGAAGTTGCATAACGAAGCACAAAGTGTGACCCTGAAAAGTTTACTATTCAATCTATGGAGATGTATTTGACTGCAAACTGGCAGTTCAATAGTACAAATTGCGGTTATGATACTGGGATAATTTAAATTGTGCTATATGGGACTAACGAATGTCTGATTTGAGGTTTAAATGCTTTCTCTTGATAAATCGTGACGTCATGATAAAGACTTGAGGTCTCACATGTTAAACCAGCGACTTCAAGCTGTAACATCGTGGGAGTGTGGCAGTGCTTGTTTACTTTTATTTGAAATGTGTGATGGTTGTGAATGCTAACGAAGAAACAATGATTAAATAAAATGCAACAGTTCCATAGAATTTCCATAGTAAGCCTGTTTTAGTGCTGGAGAATTCAATCAGAAAGACGTGACTGAAGTAGGCTAGGCTGGAGCTAATGAAGCTAGCAGTATTGTTCTCCCGACTACGGTCTGGAGAAAGTGAGATGCAAAGTAGCAATAAGCCCATAGTCTGTATAAAAGCAGGCTATTCATTTAGTCAAAGTCATCAAAATTAATTGAATATATGTACTGAACAGACAAATCAGATTTATCTGACACAATTCTGAGTTGTGTACTGCCCTACTTGGTACAACAACTGTAACCCAGTAGTTCTGGCTAGCATGTCACCGGCAAAAGTGACAAATTACATGTTGGAAAACACCAAAGTTGTGTCTTTTTCAAGCTGAATCTTCTGTATTCAACAAAAGTAGAAATTCAAACGTGAAGTGACGTAGAACAGTAGAAGTGATGTTGTTATTGAAACAGATAAACAGTCGGACCTATTGTTGTGAGGAAACAATGAGCCTGCATATCTGATTACTTTTTAACCGAGGCTAGCCTTAACCACTGGATGAAAGTTATTGTGCTTAGCCAGGCTATATTTACCAACTATCCACATACATATACAAAAAAATATTTAACGTGCAATCATAAAAATGATATTGATCATCCCATCTGACTAAGCGTAGTAAGAAAGTTTGAACACATCCGATTTTTCAAAAGGTGAACTATTCCCTCAAATATTTCAACTCTTGCCATTACGTTTCAGGACCGGGTAGAGTTGTGACTTTACTAAGTAGAAAAACAAAGATGAAATATTTGTATGTTCAGAATGTTCTGAAAAAATGTAATCAAATCGGGAACAATTGCAAGCTTTTTTTCAAATAGCAATAAAGGTCACGCCCCCCGATTTGTGAAGCCAGGCCACCGGCAGAATGCTTAAAACTCAAAGAGCAAATCAAGAGTTTCACTGACAAGGGTCTCAATTCATTTCCTAGGAAACAGTCACTAACAATTGTATTCCTCATCAAGTTGGCAATCAAACCACCTCAGAATAAACTGTCACAGGATCCCTCTGGATATTAGCAAACATTATGACTTTCTCAATGGCCCCATCATGCTGTCCATATGAATGGGTTCAATACAATGCTATGTCAGTTTAGCCAATGCTACGATATTTCTAGATCTGACCCTTGTTTCACCTTCGAACCTTTCTCAGTGGAGGTAGAATTAAAACGATAATCGAACTACCAGTTGTGCGTTGGCCCCACAGAGAGTTTAGCGAGAAATACCCTTGACCAATCTAAGGGGTTGATACCCAAGTGAGCGGCCATTGTCCACTCTTTGCAGGCACTTTACCTCCCAGTTGTCCATTATAGAAGGGCCTATGACAAGAGAATAGACTCGGTGGACATTCCCCAGACACATTGGAAAAAATAAATCACTCAATAAATCACGCAATAATGAGCAAAAGAATGAGATTCACACCGAGTGAAAGTCCTGGTTTCCGTTCATGTTATGGTAATTATATGGCAATCAAGCAAGGTGAGTCGTTTTTCCCAGCAAAACTAAAATGACATGAATACATTTCAGTCCTTAGTTAACTGCTCCTGTTGTGAATCTTCAAAGTCACCTGAAGTGAAGGGTTTTACATGGACCTTGAACACAACATTCATATTTTTATGGATAGAACTGTGGATTCAAATAACCTTCTGGGATGTATTTTCTGTATCAGTCAGAATTATACAAGTTTGCAGTGTGTAAAACATGCGTCTGTCGGAGATTGAATTGCTAACTAGCATTGCGTTTGCGTAGGGGGAATTCAATAAAGGAACGATTGCAAATCTGTCAATCTATGAGAAGCATTTTGTGACACAGAAGAGCCATCATATCTTACATGTAAAATGGTGGTTTCTTAACACTCCTGTAAATGTGTCCTTCATTAAAAGTCTGCCAGCTCACCATATGTAGATGGGGAATCAATTCTAATTAAAGAGTGTTTCTGCGACTGGGCCTACTGCGTCCATAACAGGGGGGTAAATGTATCACATTAGAATTATATTGGGGGTGCTCGGCAAGATTGACAGTGTGTGTATTGGAGATGTAAAAAATATTTTTATCTATTAAAAACAAATTAATCAATCATCTCACACAAATAGATTGTCAGCTCTCATGGTAATACTTCTGCAATTCATACAATGTCTGGTTTCTAATAAAAGATGTCTGTGGGAGGGGTTGTTAAATATTTTTTCACACTTTCTAAAACCTAGGGCTTTTAAAGAAAGATTAAAATCAATACAGTTGTAAATGCAGGCATTCCAAGCGTGGGTTTCTAACTGCTTTGGGTGTACTTGAGATTCAGCTCCAGGCCCTCTCCGTCAGATCACTGAAGGTCTCTTTAGTCATTCTACTGGGAGAATTTCTCCTTTTTCTTTCCTTTTTTCCCTTTCTCTCTGTTTTCACCACTGAATTTGAGAAAAGATGATTGACAGATGACTCTGGGGAAAAGGAGCTTGGTCCTTTTTCTCACTGAAGGCTCAGAGGATCATGACACTTTTACACACTCGCTGCTAACCACACACTGAGACAGAATGTTCTAGAGCACACACACAAATAAACTTTCAAGATGAAACACACACCGAAGAAGACAGAGGTACAGAAATAAGCTAGACATATAAACGTGCAACACACACACACGTGCGCACACACACACACACACACACACACACACACACACACACACACACGTGCGCACACACACACACACACACCAACACAGAGGCATACACACACATACACTCACACAGGCAAACACACTGATTTATTTGACTGAAACAAACAGATGACAAGATGGACAACAGTTCTTCTAAACAACCAAGATGGACAACAGTTCTTCTAAACTACCAACCACAAAGTCATGGAAAAAGAGTGTCAATGTAACTTAATAAATAAGTCCAGCAACAATGACACAACAGAGAAGGACCCACTCAAGTTCCAAAAGTTCTATTTGACTAAATAGTTAAGATTATTTTTGTATTTTGTGTACCGTTTGCTCAGAAAAGTTTAATTGACAAACTAACGAATTAACTAGTTGAAAATACCGATGAAGTTTTATTATTTTGCCTTTGTGACTAGAAGGAGACCTTCTAAGAATAGCATGTGCTATTTTACCCCATTCCAATTCAAACTGTTTGTCAAGCCGTCACAATCTAACTCTCTGATGATATATTCTGCAACACCACCTAATCTAGGCGGCGCTTAGAGCAGTCTGACACCTTTCTTGCTTGGTTTGACAGAAATTACAATGCAAGCATTGCAACCAACTGTAGGAAGGTTTGCCATTCGACCTTCAGCTTACCTTAGGGCCGAGCTCACCTTTGCTTTTCCCCTCTCTGTTTCTCTTTCCCCCTATTGCTCCCTCACTGTTCTTAAGTTTCTTCCATAAAGCCTGTGTGTACAATGTAAGTCACTGGCGAGGAGGGTGTAACAAGCCTTCCGTCGCCAAGCCAACACACCAAGGCCAACGTCATGACAGCTACCAGACATTGCATCAGCTCCACTGCACAGCTATGTGTTGCAAACGTCATTCGCCGTCATACTGAAAACACCTGCAACGGGGCCGCTGTTCTTCGTGCAGCTGGCCTAGATCTCCAAAGTGTGTGTGTAACCCTAGCTGGAATGTACAGAATGTAAAATAGTACATGCTGACACTGCCAGTACGTTACACAACATTGATAAAAGATTAATCCAGGGTTAACTTGCACATCTGTTAAATTTCCTGTAATTTTCAACTAAAAAGTTCTAATCTTCATTTACAATATAGATTCTGCCACTGTGTTTCTGACTGGGATTTGTGTGTGTGTGTGTGTGTGTGTGTGTGTGTGTGTGTGTGTGTGTGTGTGTGTGTGTGTGTGTGTGTGTGTGCGCGCGCATGTACATGCAAGGTTCCAGACAAAGTCCCAAGGAGAGCGTCTGCTGGCAGATAGTTGTAGCAGCGTTGCCAAGACTCTGACCTCGTCTTTAACTTTTTGATAGAAATACAGAATACAGAAAAACAACCTATGCATCTGAATAACTTCAAGAACTTCTAATAACTAACAGCAACTCCACAGATGCAATTTTTAACTAAAAACAATTTTCAAGAAATCAAGCAACCTTTGAGCCAAACGTAACGAAAAATTCAGATCCCCAGGATTCTGGTTCCAAGGCTTCAGAGCCGAGCAGCAAAGATCCAGTCATCTTTATTGCAGAGTCGTGACGTGGGAACCGTTAAAAGAGCTCGGTCTGGAGCATCACAAGACCCTTTTAATGGTTCCAACGTCACAGCTCTGCAGTAAAGGTGACTTGGCCTTTGCTGCTTGGTCCCCTAAGATCTGCAACTCCCTGCCTGGTCATCTCAAGCTCAGCATCTTCTTTTCAATCTTTTTCTTAAGACTCACTTCTATGAGACAACTTCCTCTTAACTGATACAATTTAATCTATTGAGTAATATCATATGTTCTAGATTTTATTCCATTACATTCTAATTTAGTTTTTGGCTATTTTTATTTTATTGCACTTATTTTGTAATATATATATATGTATTTGTTCTTTATGCCAAGCAACTTGTAACCTTGTTTCTGATACGTGCTATAAATAGATATCAATTATATGGATTTAAATTCTATCCATCATTCAGGGTAAACGCTGTGTGTGGATAGAAACACATCATGATATTTTTGCTTAATTTGTATGCCTTAAGACTGAGACAAAGATAATTGTAAATACAAATGTGCGTAAGCATTGAACAAATACAATTTGAATGAATGTGTACAATTTGCAGAGCAATTACAACAATGTATGTCATGAACCTAAAATAAAGTAATCTTTATATTAATAACAATTTAAATAAATATTATGCATTAAAATAAATACTATGCATTTCCTAATAATATATACATTATATATAATATTTTGTTATGTCATATTAAATTATATATAGCAAGATATTTCCAACCTTTTAGAATGGACCGTTTTATCAGTTTTCTATGCTCAAACTTGGTCTAGGGTAACAGTTGGAAAAGTGGCTGATTGGATTGAAAAGGCTTAGATCTTTCCTGCGGGAGGCAGAGAGTTTCACCCGAGTAACAAAGGTTCTGGGCGCTCCAGGGAAAAAAGACAAACATGCAGCAAGCAGGAGAGGGAAAAAAACAGATGAAAGATGGGAAGAAGAGAATCAGAGGGTGAAAGTGTAAGCTCAGGTAGAGATGAAAAGAGAATGAGAGTGAGCGAGACGGAGACTAAGGGACAGAGCAAGGTGGCTGCAAGCTGTCTCGGTCTCTTAATACCCCCATCCCTGCAGCTGAGTAAAGGCCATGTTGAATCTTGTTACCTCATCCACTATTCCCTCTCTCAATCCAGGGGTAGCTCTTTGACAGGTTGCCCCTCTGTGATTGGTGAGGCTACGGGCAGCCATGCTTCATACATTTACCAGACGGCGTGACATTTATCCACTTAGCTGCAGTGCTCTTACCAACCCCCTCCCACCATCCCCCTTAGCACCAGCCGCTAGCAGTCAACAAAGGAGTTCAAAGGTCATGACCACTGTTAAACTATGGGCATCTTCATCCCCACGGTCTGCTGCTTAGCAAAATTGATGGTCGGCTTCTATTCACAGCTCCAGCCGTGTGGCTGTCTAAGGCAGGATTTTAGTGTGGCCCATTTTAGTTCCCCACTCTTTCAAGTTGATGAAATAAGGCTGCCTCTTGCCGTCGCGACATTATCAGATTAATTTACACTCCACTTATACACAGGTAGGGGTGTAATTTATAGCTGAGAGGTGATAAACCTTAAATGTAATCTATTGTCATAATGTTGCTGTAATGTAATGGTGGCGAGACTAAAGATTTATTATGAGTATTAGCAGCTCAAGTGTGGCACCACACTGCAATCACTTATGTTACATATGTTCTGTATCAAGTCAAATCAGTAATTGAAACAGGAGTCATGAAACCACAGCACAGTCCTGGTTGCATAAAGGCAAGGGTCCTATTTGTGTGTATTACTGAATCCGATGTATACTGAAGTTCATTGACCAGACACACTGAGAACTTGGCAGAGGCAAAGGACCTGTTTGAAAATGAATCACCATGTCTGTTGTTGATTTGGGTCATTTTTTACAGGTTTAGTGGTAAATAGAGAATCTCATAGAACAAGGTCATTTAAACTAATCCTCACTAGCATTGGATGCCATTTATGGTTTTTGTGTGTGTTGCCAAGAATGACTTTATTATTTTAGCTTACTATACTATCATTTAGACTGTCAGTACAAACTTCACATACTTTTGTGCTTCTTATGTGTTATGTCTGTGGCAGCTGCCAAAACATCGCAATTTACCCCTGGATTAACAAAGTATTTTTTTTTATTTCATCTTATTTAGATATTTTTTTATCAGATCTATTGCTTTTTTTAAGTCTTAAATCTATTTGCACCAGCTGCTAATTAAAATTAAATAAAAAAATAAAAGTTCTCCCACGCATCATTTGTTCCCCAGTGGCCTTTCAGAAAAAAAGTCACATGCCATTCTGAGAATAGCTATTTGTTAGTAAGAAGAGACAACAGAATCAGCACCCAACACGGCTGACTTGGTGACAGCTGTCACGGTGACAGAGGTATTATCAGGTGGGTTTTTAATTGTTATGCCGCAAGCAACCAAACGTCCAGAAGGGATTTGAAAAGAGCGAGAGAAGATGGTTTGTGGCTGCCACTCACCAGTATGTTTGTCTGTGTTTTCACAAGGCCTTCACAGACACCATCCCTTGAATATTCATTAACTTAAACTCAGAAAATGCAACAAAAAAAATGGCCAAGGGCAATTATGTAACAAAGCAACATAGTTATTAATCTAATGTACCTAAACATAGCAAGTGTTCAATTCTTTCTAATACAGATTTTTTTTTTGCAACATTTTACGGCAGAGTTCTGCCAGCAATTGTGACTTGTTGACTTCTCAAAGAGGTCTCCAACAATACCATATGATTTCTCTTGGTGTTAAATTCCAGGATTGCAGGGATACAGACAATGGGTTATTATGAATGTCTCACTCAACTCTCTAGAGATAAGATTAATTACCTGCTATTTACCTAGTCTTTTTAACCAGAAAACTAAACATACTTATTGATCAAAACACTGAATGTGGCTGAACCAAGAGGTCCAAAAGGTCTAGATTTCTGATTAGTGAATACATTATTTAAGTCAAAATATTATAAGCTTGGGTATGGCACCTTAGACCCTATTCTAGAAAGACTACTATGTTTGTATGTCTGGTCTGGGCAAAGTGTTTGACTTCTAAGATAATATGTTGATAAACTAGAGGGCTTTTTATAAGTCTGGGCAGTTAGCAAGATGTCTTTCCAACGCAAGCTTGCTGTTATGGCCACTCATATGTTGGTGTCCGTATTGTTTGTATTGTGTACATGTGTTTTGTCTTCCCCTCTGTTTTTTCACTCCGCTATTCCCTTCGTTCAGATTCGCCGCCTGCTTTCCGTTGGTTCCCTCTGCCTCATCACACACCATCAGCCACGGACCAATCAGGAGCCAATCTCCCCGTCAATCTCCTCAGAGTGAGATTAGATTTGTATTCCGCGTGTTAGCTGTGTTTAGCGCTCGCTCTCTTAGACAAGGTTTATCCTTCCGCGTGTTAGCTGTGTTTAGCGCTCGCTCTCTTAGACAAGGTTTATCCTTTTGGTGGTCTGTGTTCTGTTTGTTGGCCAACTAGAACTACATATTCAGTCTATTTGCATTTTGCCATTCTTTCACAGTTTCTATATTAGATATAGCTTTTGTTTAGTTTCGCTGTAGTTTTGTTATGATGTATTATATACAGCATTTATTTAGCAATTTACACTTTCCCCATATATAACCAGTACTCCGTACTACTTATGTTTTTTTTGTGTGTTAATTCTGATCCCTTTATTTTGCCACTCCTCAGCTGGCTTAGTTAGCTCTTTTGTTTGTTTCTTTGATTTGGCCCCATTCGTGTAGCTGTGGAATTCATTTTGTTCCGTCCTTGCTTATAAATATATTCATTTTCTACATTCTTGGTATGTGTGTTGAGTCCACATTCACCACCACCATGCATGCATTTTCTGGAAAGTTTTTGATTCTTCAGTGTCCTAGATCAACCCTATCTATAGCTGAAGGATCGTAAAACTTGGATGTGAACTTGAACAATGAAAGTGCATTTATGTAAAGTGATCGAGCAATATATCATATCTTATATATAGTGGTTTAAAGTTGAAAATGAACGGCCAGTTGATTATACTAGCTAGTTGAAGAAAAACAATGACGCTAACAGACCATCTAGGTGTGATGCTGAGACAATATTAGTCCTATTGCTTTGAAATGAGTCTTGTTTTAAAGCAGATATTTTATTGATTTTGAAGAAAGGTATTAAACACTTCTGTGAAATATTTTTAAAATGTCTCATTCGCCCTTGTCCTATTGCTAGCGAGAATAAATTAAAACTATTCAGACTATTTTAGGGAAGTCTCAATATTCCAGACTCTGACAAAAAACTGCTACTGTTAGGCCAAGAATACTCACCACACCCAATTTTCTTGTAACTACAATGTGCTGTTGACCCTACTGTATGTAAAAGCTTGTAGACATTTAAGTTACTTTTAAAATGGAAAATCGTCTTTATCATCATCTTAAGTTAGCTGCTGGCTGTGTGGGACTTGGCGTTGACATCTTAATATGTAGCATACTTAAGAGTTTACAAATATTTTGGGTTTGATTAAAAGTGATTGCAATGTGTGTTCGTTGCATTTCCCATCACAAATCCTGCAGCAAGCGTTATCTGCGAGAACGTTTTGAAAAGTCTTACCACACTTTGGCTAGCCATGATGTGTTGTACATTGAACAAGCTGGAGGGGTGACTTAATCTTATTTTTTGCAGGATTACCCTTTTTCTCTCTTCTCTTACACAATGTGGCACCAATTGATTTTACAGTTTTACTCTGGAGTAGGGTTCGTACCCTTAAAAGTACAAAGTTCGGTACCCAACCTAACTATATACATTTTATGGTGCATTAAATGAGAGGATAAACAAAACTTACCACCAGTGAGTCAAAGTGATTATAGCAGTAAGCCGCCACTGCAGTGGCTACAGCCCACGTCCATAAACATTGAGACTGCCTGGCAGGCTAAAATGGCTGCCAAGTAAATGGGCAAAATGATGAGCCAGTCAGTAAGAGAGCATGTGTAAAATCCAAGGACAAAACAAGGGGCCTAGCTTAAGGCTAAAGTGATTATTGGGCAATGGAATTTCAAGAGGTGGATGGGGTATAGTGAATGTGCGTGGGAACATGCATGCGATACTTACAGAATGTTACATTCATCTTCTTTGACTGCACCATAAAGACTCAGGTATTGCCTCTTTTAATTCACCAACCATCAGCTGAAACTAAAAGGATGAGTCTAGTTCATGAAACATTTTTGATATTATTTGTATTGATAAAGGTTAAATCTCCAAGTATCCTGATATCCTACATATTTTTGGCACACTCTTATAAGAGTAAATCTTTTCCTGCACTGCCAGCCAAATATCGGGAAGCATTGAATGCCAATAACAATGTGCTAAATGCTATGCCAAGAAGATGTCTGCAAACAAAGTGTCAGCCATATGCTAGCATCCGCCTACACTTCCCAGCAGGCATTGCCCTTTTGTTGCTTCCTGCTTGCTGCCAACATTTCACTGACTGGGACTTTCTCAAAAAGCATGCATGCATGCTGTCAGCATAACAGTCTGACAACTATATTAATTGGTCAATCCTATTCAGCTCAAATTTAAACCAACCGATATGTACTAACGACAATATATTTATTATCCAAAATATATAATTTGTCCAGCTTTCTCTTCTTGCATGAAGTTAACTTTAAAATAAGTGTTAAACAATAATACAGTCATCAAAATAACCTGTATAATTAATCTGTTATTGCTTTGTTGATTATCCATAATTTATAAAACAAGGGCAGCCATGTCACATCACTTTAGGGTTGTAACCTGTCCTATTTGAAGCGATACCAGTACCGGTATCTTGGATTCGGTACCAGCACCCAATGGTCCATTTTTCATTATTTTACTTACACGGTCTGAAAAGAGTAGGCGACAGTTTAAACCTTTTTTTATGATTTTCCCAATAAATCAGGACCCATTTACACTACAATACCCAATTTGTTATGAATAAACTTCAATGTGTCGATTCCTGAAATTGTGTAAGAGGTTTTATGAAAACTGTAACTAATATTGCAATGTCACTGTTACAACCATCTCCGTTTACAAATGGATGGTTGCAGCACATTCCAGAGACAGTGACTTTTCTAAAATATACCAAATGAATTGATGCTTACAATATCAAGTTCTCAAAATAAAAATATTTTTAAATTTGCTTTACTTGAATATTCTTTTTTTTTCTAAATCATTATTTTCTTTTTCACACTACATGAAACAAGAGGAGAAGTCATCAAACCACAATGTATTTTTACTGGGTAAAGCAAACATCATCAAAAATATTTAAATATGAAATCAAAAAGGATTGGTTTGAGTTCAACATTGCCAACAAGAGACGAAGGAGGAACTGTAATAGAAATCTAGAAAACCCCTTGATAAAGGAATTTCACCAAGCTATGATGCTTAACAATACACAAAGAAAGGGCCACAGGCATGCACTCCAACCCTCCGATGGCCTCACAGTCTGAAGGGTCTCCTCGTCTAAATGCCTATATAAATCCTCAGGGTCTCATAGTTACACCTTGGACACTTTTTATTGGGTACAAGTTGGCTTAGAGGCGACACCCTACTAATTTGTTTATAATTTGGAGCATATAGGGAGTTATGTCTTCTCCATTGGAACTTTGGTACAGAGGAAAGACCACAAAACATCCGGGACTCATCACCATCATGTTTCAACCTTATGGCCTAAGAGGTGGAGAGGGGAGAGTGGAACTCATAGACACCACTAACATACAATGGTTACGTATATAGATGTAATTTCTCTTGCAGAGGGTACTTGGTTTCCCCATCGATGGAATCATTCTGATTCACAGTGGTGTCAAGTGGAAAGGTCACTTCCATCTGTGCGGGTCTTGCGTGCCCAGGCTTTGCAGGACTCCTTTCACCTGGAGTAGCTTTCCAGGCACACAATGCAGAATTCATTGCAGAAACAGAAGATCAGAGTGTTCTGCTTCTTGCAGCAGTTTGTGTTGTTGTTACTAAATTTTGTTGAAATAGATTTTTTTTATAGATTTAAATGAGCTTTTCTCTGCCTCTAGTTGTTTTTTCACGCGAGTGCCATCTGCGAGGACAACGGTTTCTCTTTCTTCCCTCCCCTTTTGGTCTGCTTTAATGGTCCAACTTTTGGACGTGGACGGATGGACACAGTTGTTAAGGTCATATCTGTAGCAAAGAATGATGGCTCTGGCTCCACACAGAGTGTGACAGGGGCGTATGCTGTATGTGGAGTGGAGGATGCGTCCATTGCCACATTCACTGCAGCCGCAGTGGAAGATGGGACCTCTGGTGTCATTGCTGGCAGTGGGCAGTCTGTACGATGTCACTGTCACTGAAAATATCTATATAAAAAGGCCAAATTCAAGTGCATGTGAACCCTGCCTGAATATTTGAGGGCAATGCAGCCAGGGGAAAGACACTCACACACTGCGTTTATGTGTCTGAGGTGTTTGTGTCGGTCTACTCTAGCTTGTTATGTTCATCCTTTGGGCTCAACCCATAGTACAAATCAGCTGCTTGCGTCAGGTAGTTCTTCAGAAGGATTTCCCGGAGAAAACCCTTTTGGGGGTCCAGTACTTTTGGAAGCTATTTGGATCCCTGGCATTCTGGTAGAGTTCCAAAGCACCATTTTGGCTCGCCATTGACTGTGTTGAGCATTGAACAAGCTGCAAGGATAACGCAATATTGCTCTCGTAGTGCCTTTCTCTTTACTCTCTCACCCAGCTGTGCTCTCAAGTACCAACACTTGGCACCAATGGATTGACGTAATATGGTCGATACCTTTAAAAACACAGTGCGCAACCATACTTACCTTACGGTGTGACTAATGAATATGTTAGCTGAGGTGATCAAGAGAGATAATGGGCATACCACTAATGGGTATTGTCAGGGCACCTTCAATTTCTTCTTTTTGATAACGTCATGGACAGCTGAAAGTTAATAGCAGCTGATTGAGTTCCTTCTCTGGTCACGACGAATTAGACTCTAAAATGACCTGTGATTCAAGAAGCAATCTGAGGTCAAATTAACTTGACTTAAACTATTTCCTTCAAAAAAGGGCTTCTAACAACATTCTACATTAAAAAGTGTTTCCATATTAGTGCATGCAATTGCCACATTATAGTATGTAAGGAATTCAGTATCTTCATTGTTCAATCTTTTAATTGTAATGTTAATATTTATCTTTCGATATAAACTCGTTTTATCATTCGATTTTACATTTTATATCAGTGGCCCTCTGAATGTTCACAGTTCAGCGAGAGAATCATCATCAACCTACATCAACAAACGTGGTGGCAAATTGTTGGGGGCTGGCGTAGTGAGCGGCTTACTGAGTGTTATCGGTTGGCAGAGTAAAGCCAGTGTGTGAGGTGCCACATGGCACTCCGGCGCACACAATCAAACACGCTTTCATGAGCCATGCTTCAGATGCAGCCGCAGGGGTTCAAACGACGCACCATTCTACACTCTTGAAAGAGAGTGCCTTGAAGACAGCCCTTAAGATACTTAACTCTCTGCTCTTAGTGCAAATCTGCCAAATTATCGTCGCTGCAGCTAAAGAAACCGCATTTTCACAGCCATGATGCCAGTGCGATTGCACAGAGGAGAGTGGAAAGTGAAATCGGATATGTGATGTTGCAAATGCAGACAATTTTTTGTGTTTAAATAAGTGAAATGTTGTATTTTTCTTAGGTAAATAAGTCAACAACCCTCCAGAAACTTGTCAAATAATGCCTTCCTTCCACAGAGATGTGTCTCTTCAAAGAAGCATTAAGTCCAACCAACATTAAGATTGATGTTTGGACTGTGGTTAGAATATTCACCACGACAAAGAACATCCTCTTCAATCGCACACCACAAGAAGCTCAGGGTGACATATTAAAAATAAATCACGATACAAGTTCAACTGCAAGATAAAAATGTGATTACAATTTTGTTTTTCTTTGCTGAACCAGAGAAACCAAAGATGGTTTTGAGATCATTCCAGGTTTATTTAGCCTGGTTTAAAGGGAGCGTTCACAGTTCACACAATGTGATACAGCTTCTCAGAGTGATATTTAATACCTAATGCCCTGTATTCAAAACTTAATCATTTAAATTAGACCTCCTGTGACGAGAAGACAGCTGGGACTGAAAACACGTTCTATCCTTACAAGTCTTTGAATTGCAAGCCACACTCACAGACAGATTAGCAAATGATGTTTAGTGTCACATGTTAGCAGTTAGACAAAGTGCCTCGTAGCTACAACGTTTGCCCCTTTGAACACCTTCCCCCAGACAATGAGCTCTGTCAGAATAAATGTTTCACAACATGGTTAAAAAGTCTACGCAAAGTAGACACATCGCAATGCGGGCAACGAGTCCGACAGTTGAAAAGAGGGGGCGGGGTAGGGAGAGGTGGAAATGCCAACCGTGTATCTCCACTGTCTGTGGGCCACAGACCTGCAGACACTGCAAGTCCATACTCAATTTACCCATTACGCTGCCGCACTGACTCCAGTCATAAAATGCTAACCGTCTCAATATCCAAGGCGGCACTCTGCTAACGACCTCCCCTGTAGTTAAATTCTGCTTTTCTGTCCTTTTTTGTCCTTTTTTCCACCATGCAGAAAGAGACTGTAACTCTCTCCTAGGCTTTATCGGGAAGACATGCTCATTAAGCCAAGGCTCCTGGGTCTAGCCCAAATTGGGGGAAGACGGTCTCACCAGTGCGATAACCGCAGATTTATGTCAGAATTAAGTGTAAATAGCTGCTCTGGTTTTCCGGAGTCTTTAATTAAGCAAGTACATGTTCAGCTCCTTTTTGTGAACTGACCAATATGTTCTGTCAAGCATGTGCTAAGGGTCAACCTCCAGGACCTGTTCGGAGGGGTTGCAAGCCATTTTTAAGGTATGGCGCTATGAGTAAACTAAGCCATCATGTCCCCCATTCCAGGCAAACAACATTTCTGCAAAGAAAACCCCTCAACACCCTCTCATATCCCACAGTTCCATTTTTGATGCCCCAACAAAAACTGCTATGCCTCCACCTAAAAGACACCCTAAAAATCTCTAAACCAGGCCTGCTCTTTAACTGTCAATCTATCTACAAAAACGAAATCAAAAAAGCAAAATAAAAAAAGAATGTAACGCTTAAGTGGTCTTATACAGTGTGCTCTCCAACGGGAGTATTCAACATTTTATTCCCCGTTCTGATAGCATTGATATTGATTTGGAATTTGCTCTCATACTCAGCTTGGGCTAGACACAACAGATCATTGCATTGTGGAGCTGTCAACCAAGGTAATCCGGTGGCTTGTTTAGAGCCTGTCAAAGGGAAGAAGGAGCACTCGTGTGTTTTTCCAACCAAGCAGAGGGAGAAGGAGAGGCCCTCAATGCCAACCAGAAGGGAAGGGAGATTTTCTGAGTGCAAAGCTAGAACGAAAAATAAATATGAAATTAGAGTAAACGGTACTTATGTACTTATGAGGCACATTTCAACTGGTTTCTCTTAAAGAGGGACAAAGCATGTATTAGTCATTTGTAAACCTTCCATTTTGTTTCTCTCTGTCATGCTTTCTGGAAATCCGCATGATTGCAGTAACCATTGACTATCAAAATTTCTTTGCTTGGGCAAACCGTATTTTTTTTTTTTAAACAAACAGCCTGTTTTCACACCTGGGTACCAAACCCACTCATTAGTATTTTGCCCTGCCTTCATTCATGAATCCAGCATTAAACAACAACAATAACACCCACACAAAAACACCCACATGAAGAAGCACCCAAAGACACACATGCATAAGCGATTCAATTTTGTCATACCTCTTTCTCTCACACACACACAGACACATACACACACACACACACATTTAAAAATATGAGTTTAGGAGGGGTAGATGGCTAGGAATGCAAAAAAAGATTGTATATGTTTTTCCATGCTCATTTTCAAACAAGTCTGTCTGACCCACAACCATTCATCAATAAAAATAATATGGAGTGGTATTACAAAATTCAAGTCACAAATTAGTAAAAACATTAATTGTTATAGAAAGGGTAAATACAGTGTCGTATAACATGAATATTCTACTATGCAAAATAAATTTTCTTGTTTGTAACTGCATTACAAGATGACACCAGACCTAGAATCCTGGTATTTTCTTTTTGAGATTCATTACCCATAAACAACAATCTTGCTATTGAAATCTAAAAGGACCATGTTCATAAACTTTGATTAGGACAGGACATAACAAATCAGGATATTAAGTTATTGACCAGCCGTGAAGACGAGATGTTAGATCACTGTTACCTATCAGTCTGTTAAAAATGGTCCCACTTATCTCTTTCCGTAGTCATTACATTAAATGATGTATTGCTTTGGTGTGGTTCTTTGCACGCATCTCTCTCTCTCTCTCTCTCTCTCTCTCTCTCTGTGTCTTTGTGTTTCTGTGTGTGTGTGTGTGTGTGTGCGCGCGCACGTGTGCATGTTTATTTAAGGCAGATAGTAAAGTTAAAAGTCTGTGAGGTTTGCGAGGGTCCATGTGACCACCCAGCACAGGGCTCTTTCTGACGGTGTGAAAGCTGGAGGGGTGTCTGCCCTAAAGGGAGCAACTGTAATTAAAAGGCAATGGATCCCTCAGTCCTGTCTCAGAAGGACCATCACACAGTAACGCCGCTATTCTTGGAAGCCAATCCACAGAGGGCGTTTCAGACGGTAATTTTCAATGTGTGATGAACTGTGAAACGCAACAAAAGCCCCATTACCACATGAAGAACTTGTGCATGCACATTGCATTAGACGGGAAGAAAGGGGTAAAAGCCTAAGTCAAACGGGAGTATATTGAAAATTCCCTGTGTCATAAAAATAAAACTGTAAAGCCCAAATGATTAGCTCAAATTATGCAAGAGTCTTCACTTCTATAGGAATGTGAGCACAGAGTGCATTAGCATGCAGACAAAGCAATACTAAGTCAACAGGCAAGGCCTGAGAGTTACGGAAAAAGAAAGGTAGGACTTAACCATTGGAGATACTATTCTTTTTACCTTGTATTAAAAACCATAAAACTTATACTGCTTAAAACAAGTTTATGAGGTCATAGCAACAATCACATTTTGCTGCTTTGATTTCAGCAAGACCACGAAGGATGCCAAGGCAAACCTGACAGAGAACGTACTGGGGGGGATAGGATTGAGCAGGGCCTTCCTTATCTTGTTGATGCGGTGGCGCTCACTAGATGTCCCCATGTAGCTTAGATGGGCAACAACAAACTAGCAACATATCACTTATCTAGCTGCTAGGCAGCACAGCATCCGCTCTGTTCCACATTGTGAAATGGTCTTAGCTGTTTACCTTGCACTACCACAAGGGCGTGTGTGGCTTGCTCATGCAAAGTTTATGAAAACAAATGGGGCATAATCTCTTCTGCAGGCTGTGGCCTTCGATTATTTCTGGGATTCAATATTACTCATCAATATTTTGAAAACAGTCCGCGTCAAAGCAAAGGAAACATCTGGCGTCTAAGGTAGTGGATACAGTAGGTGAATAAGAATGGTAAGATAAGCTTACAGGTGTAAACCTGTAAACATGTGACAGTGTTTCCTGTATATTACCAACTTTTACGCTGTAGTAGGGTGATTTGTGCTCTTTTCCTAAGCTTCTGTTAAATGCAGAGCAAAATAAATACATTGGAAAATAAAACATTTTCTTAAATACGGATTAAGATTATCTTTAATAAATACTATATCAAATTAAAAACACTATTCTGGAGTGTAAAAAGTTGTGAATTATGCACAGAATCCAAAAAATGCAGGATGCCGTACCTCCTTTTAAGATTGTTTTGGTAATCTGAATAACCATTTTTAATCAGCGAAAAACAATAATTTACAAGGCAAGCTCGGGAATTACACAAATATATTCTCTTTGAAGTTTTCTGGGAATCCCAAAACACAATTGGTGGCTATGAAGAGCATTTCAATGCCCCTTGATACGGCTCAGTCTCCCAACGATGAAAGGGAAACACAGAAATGGATAACGTCTACTTAACACTCCTCAGATGTTCAATAGTTCTATTGAATAAGTAATTACTTTTTGAATGCTGTTAAAATTCTAATAACAAAACGGCTCCAACCTTGTTTCAAGTACGTCAGCAATTCTGAGAAGCAGCTTTGTGCCGTGTTTTCCAATCTATCGCCCGATGAAAATGGCATGAATAAACTGTTTGATTAAATGTAATGTAACCATTTGTCAGATACAAACATGGCAGTCTGGCAGGCTCTTCCCTTCCCCTCTCCCCTTGCATTGACGGAGCGGAGCGGAGCATTTCAATGGGAGACCGAGATGTATTGTTGCTGACAGCACACTTGTTTCTCAAGGAAATGTCATCTCGGGAGCCTCTTGAGGAATGGCACAGCGCACACAGGACGGGGGGTTAGTTGAAACGCCTCCTGCCTGACTGAAAGCTCTGTAATCAGGATCAGCTTAGAGAAAGGTCAGAATTATATATCAAAATACAAATACCAGGGGAGCGCGCTCTCCCCCTATCGTGGGGGGACAAAAGAAAACTCAACCCGTGCTTAAGTGGGATCTAGTGGGCTGTCTGGGTTTCTTGTTAGCCAGACGCACGGTTTAGCAGGCCTGTTTGACGGTCGGCCGAAAGGCACACGGAGGCATGTGAGTTCACTAGAATCCAACCCAAGCCCATGCTAAACAAAAGATCGTCGTCAATAGGATGGAATGCGGCAGCAAACACCGGCTTACCTAAAAACCTGCGGAAGGCCGAGATAACCCTCCGTCGTCCAATAAGCCGGACAGTTACATTCACCTGCAGTAGTGACCTAGTTCCTGTCCCCTTTAATGACTGTCCCCAAAAAGTGGGCTAAAGACCTGTCCTCTAATTGGCCTATGCTGTTTCTTCCAAATTTTCTATTTTTAGTTAAATGCAGCACCGGTTGCTTATCATCAACTGGCTTTGAACCGAGGACCTGCAAATGAAAGGAAAACACACACAATGCCCGTGCATGTCCTACACTAATGCTCTTCTCCACACACTATTGTAGATTGTTTCTCGAGATTGAGTTGTACCTGCACGTTCACAATCTGCCATACTTTCCAGGTTGCTAAACTTATAAGGCACCTCTGACTACAACTAGAAGAGACTTTCAATTGTACGACCCAGTGCTGAAGTTTCCCAGAGGTCAAGGTATCGTTAAGGAAAATGTGTGCTCGTTCAAGCCAGGGTCGTCTCAGCACTGCGGCGTGGGCCCTGGGAAGAGGGCTGCAATCGGAGCCGTGAGATCATCCTGCTTATGAGCCCCACCACGCCCTGCAGCGTGTGTGCGTGTCTGGCTTCCTCGATCATTTTGGCCCCTTCTCTCTCTCTCTCTGTCTCTCTCTCTCTCTCTTGCACATTAATACAGACAAACACGCACACACACACACACACACACACGACCCTCACATGCAGGCACACACTCATTCTCTCTCTCTCTCTCTCTCTCTCTCTCTCTCTCTCTCTCTCTCTCGCTCTCGCTCTCTCTCTCTTCCGGTTATGGTGTCTGATACTCTCACAATCACAGGAAGCAGACACAAAGGCACTGAAATAGACAGGAGCGGGCCCTTCGCTGTATGCGCTGTATGAAAGTAAATCAATTAACAGAGATTGAATTTGCAGATAGCCTCAGCAAATTGTAATTGCCTGACTCGGCAATAGTCATAATCATAATGCAAACTGCTATTGGCAGAAACAGTGTATCGGCGGCAAAAAGTAGCTGCCATTTCAATGTTAATTGCTCAGACATTGATCTGCAGAGTGCTCAGTACCAGTGGGTAAATGATAAATAATTGCAATGGCACTACAAGAGGGAGGGAAATTATGTTCCTGGAATATTCTTCTTGGTTGGACGCCTGAGGCTGACAAAAAAACGAATCCTAAAGGCTAACAACGAGTGACAAGTGCTTGTAAAGTGACTTGAGTCACAACGAGGGCCAGCGACAAGAAGGGGATGGCTTTGCTGTCCTCTGTAATAGAACCCAACACTAATGGGCAAAGAGGAAGTATTGTTAAACACTGTGGATTATGATGGGGAATTTGACACACTGCTTCTGTTTGGAAGTTCATGAATAAAATGGAATTATTCAACCGCTGGGTGTGACACTAGCGACTATGGCGTCCCACCTTATGAAAAAACAAACAAATATTGAAAACAGTGCCAGTGCTGTAAGAATCCTGAAGTGAGACTAATGACATCACTTCAAGGTCAAATACAATTCAGGGGTTGTGTTCCGTTGCCCAAGGGAGTGTGAATGCTGGGGTAGTGCCCCATTTGAATGTTGACCTCTCAAAAATGGCGCCCGGTCGACAGTAACCTTGGGAGTCGATCATGGAGTCAGCGTTTTCAGTAGTGCCTCTGAGATGTCAGGTTGAATAATGTATCCTATGAATAAAACACATTAGCTACAAAACATATTGAATAATTCACTTTTTAGAGAACCTGCACACCAGACATTAGGTCTTCCGTCATTGGGTGCTTTCCTTAGAGCCCCCCTGCCCCCCACCCCCCAGATTTCCCTGCTCCCTTGTCCCGTATCTCCTGTATCTCTTTCTCTCTTTTTCTAGTTATCTCTCTTGCTCCGTTGATTCTCATCTGACAGGGACCTCCTATATTTATTCCTTGAGTCAATAGTTTTTGTTTTTTTTGTGGAACATTTCACTATTTATCTCAAGAGCTCTTCCGATTTTGAGCAGTGCTTTTGTTCTGATAGATTTGTTTGTTTTTTTGACAGCAAGCTACTTCTCCCGGTGCAGAATGAATTCATCTTGGGTGTGGGTGTTACAAATTGAGGGGACTAGCTACACGTTTCTAAATAAAAAGCCAAATGAGCAGGAAGGTTGTTTTTTAATTAAGTGCTTCACCTCACGCAGCCTCTTTTACAAAGGACACAGGATCTAGACCAAAGCATACGGGGCATATGTTAATGTTGCTGACACACTATTTGGGTTGTGGATAATGCTCTTCATCATTGCCAGTGCAAAATATATAAAGAACAAGTAAGCAAGATGAGTAAGGGTGCAGTTACACCCCAAAATTGGCAAACAACTCTGTTTATTGTAATGTTGATGGCAAAAGTTTGTAGTGACGTAAACTTTTTTATAGCAAAACAGGATATGAATTTGGTCTTAATTAATAATATTTTGCTGTCGGTCCCACAGCTGTATGTCTCTACAGTCACAAAATTAAAACAGAATGTGGTATTTGGACACTGGTAAAACAAATGTCACTCCTTAAGAGATGAGCCTCACTCAACGTTTCCACATATGGTGTCGTTAAATGGTGTGAATCAAGCTGGATGCTCGTGGGATTGCCTTACTAATTTGCACATGAAAACATGGTAAACGGCAAGTGAAAAGTGTGCGGTTTGTTTATGAGACAGAGAGAGAGGGAGAGATGGCGAGACAAAGCGCCAGGAGGAGTGTTTGTGTTCTCGTGTATGGTGCATGTGTGAATGTGTGTCACCAAAACAAAGCTGCTAGACCGGTCTAAAAGCGACAGTAGGCCAACTTGCCCTCCTTAAGTCTGTGTCGCTGCATCAATCAAGGCTAGGGTAGAACTAGCTAGGGGCCACCCTTGCTGTTGAATCAGTTAAGTACGCAGGGTGCATTTGGGGATGTGTTTGGCAGCGCGGCCGGCACACTCACCAGGGCGCAGTAGGTCTCAGGGGGATCCCCACAAGTGATGTTGGGCGGGTCCACTGACACCTTGAGGTACTTGGTCATGTCCGCAGCTTCCGGCTGGCACGCCATGTAGTCCCAAGTTAGTCCCTCGTCTGTGTACACCTGGGACTTGCACACGTCGTAATGTCCCCAGGCGGCTGGGTAGTGCTGCATGGCGGCGTGACACCACCCGGCCCAGAGCGCCGGCAGCATCACGGCCAGAGACCAACGCATGGTGCCCTCTGCGTGCCGAGCTCCTTTTCAACAGCAGCTGTTCTGGCAATTCGTATGGGGTTGGGGGGGGGGGGGGGGGGGCGGGGGCCCGGGGGGG
>JAVQJS010012494.1:0-13496 GCA_036024795.1 Galaxias rostratus | reverse complement strand
CTCTCTCTCTCTGTATATATATATATATATAGGATATATATATATATATATATATATATCTTATATATAAATATATAGGATATGCACAAGCACCATATCACGAACATTGGGGGAAGGATTCAAACAATTCTTGAATAACATTTTTATTAATAAAACCTTTTTTTTCAAATAAATAATGAGAAATACTATATAATAGAGGATACTTCAAAAGGGTTCAGCTACAAATATCCGCTCCACACATATTTGCGCTGACCTTGAGGGTGGATTCAAATACGTTCAGGTCGTACCTATCTGGGAAGTATCACCGAGTAGCTCTAGGAACAGCCCAGTGCTCTCCTGTCCCAGTCTGTGATGGCGTACCGCAGGGCTTGTCCTTAGGCCAATCCTTTTCTTTATTTACCTTTGAGACAAGTAATGCGAAAACATAGACTAAATTTCCACAACTATGCAGATGATACCCAGCTTTAATTTTCACTTATAAATCTCTCCATGGACCTACCCCTTCCTACCTCTCTGACCTCCTTCACGCCTTGTTGTAGCCTCCGCTCCTCTGTGACAGGTCTCCTCACCACCAGCAACACCAGACTCAATGGGGGACAGAGCGTTTCGAGCTGCTTTTTCGATTCTTTGGAATTTCCTTCCCCCTACAATTCAGAACTCAGACTCTTTTTAATTCCCACCTCAAAACCCACTAATTTTTCATAGCCTTCCCCCTAGCTTGTTATCTTTGACTTATTTTATGAATATATGTATAAATACATACATGCATACCTACATGTATATACATATATATATATGTATATATACAGTGTATATATGCATTGATGTTCCCTTTTTCAATAACTTTTTTTATCTTATGTTAAAAGTTATATTATCAATTTTTTAAAAATACTTGTATACATTGTTCAACTTTCTCTGACACTTGACTGTGGAGAAAGGCTAGAAAGGTACATTAATTACATAGTATTATTATTATTATAATTATTATTATTATGTAGTTAGACTTCTGGTGCGTTATAAATCAGGAAGAATAAGCCGTCGCACACTGAAGCTCTGATACACGGGAGAGTGAGAAACACCCCCTTCTCGGGAAGACTACATAGACAGCCTGTGCATGCAGGTTGGCTCCCCAGAGGCGCCCGCCATGTACAAACAACACAAAATGTGAATATCAACACCCAAAAACACATTCGCTAGATAAGCTCGCCACAATATGACATGATGTACTTTCACTCACCAAAGCTAAAGGCTCACTTGAAAAGAAAGGCTGCACTGCACATCAGTTCTTTCTCTGGGAAAACGTCTCGGTTACTTTGGGGATGACGTTGTGAAGCTGCTGGACCAGTTGGCTTTTAATTGAAAGCTTTGCCCATGTGCTCAGTTCAGACTTCATAATCAATTCAGACTTCAACTTTTCCATGTTTCCTAACGCAGGCCATAGTTTCACAGCACAGTCAAGCTCAGGTGGAGGGAATGGCAAGAGTTAGTTAAATTAGCTGTCAACCAGCTTTGCAGCGATCGAGTGGACACTCTCAGAAAACCGCTGTTCTACCTGTGAGATTACTTTTTCACCTGCCTCCTTCATCACCAGCGCTGTGACGCTAACATGCCGGCCTGTCTCGTCTGCTCCTCAATGAGTAGTGCCAATTCATTGGTTTTCTGCTGTTGATCCCAGGTACATCAGTGCTTTGTTTTTGCAGAGTGTTATATAAAACATATCAAATCCAGCAGGCATAGCATATTTAGTGTTAACAAGTAGATACCCCTTGTTGTCAAGTATTTGTAATCAATATTAAAAGTTAGTTGGTAAAACACAACATGGTTTAACAGCAGATTATAATAGCAGTCCCTATTGAGGAGAGAGATAGACAGTGAAAGATAGGAGAGGTCAAGACTTTGGTGAGAAGCAACGAGGCCCCTGGAAATGCAGGGGCAGCAACCAGGGAACATCAAAGGGAAGCAGATAAGAAGAAGCATAGCAAAAACACTGAGGATGCTAGGAAGCTTTTGAATGAAAAAAATATTAGTACATCTGTTCATCACACTGAGGAGAGAGCAAAAGGAATGTCTAGTAAGATATGTTCTAGATGTACTAAGATAAGAAGAGGTGGTTTAATTGTCTTTCTTGTAAGATAATCGTGAGGATTGGGTTGATTGTAAAGTGGGGTGAAGGCCTTCGTCTTCAGACTTCCTGGTGCCAGAAAAGGCACATTGTTTGTATTTTTGGGGCTGTGCTGACCTGAATGAGAAGGGGTGATTGGTAATGTATGTTTTTTAAGTAGACGGTAGATTGTGGAGTAGAGTATTCTGTAGTTGCATGCTTATGTTATCCAGCTGAATGAAACGTGCTCATCCGAAACGTTTCACTTCCAAAATTTTGTATAGGGTTGCAACTTAATTTAATAATACACAACACAGGTGCAAAAAGGCACTGGCTTAGAGATCCTTTCACAGGCTGCATGCCTCACTTATGGTGGCCTCATCCCATCCTGGTTGTGTGCGCTTGTTCTCCATACACACAATGCGCTGGGGGTCCTCCCAACCGGCTTTCAGACTTTTAAAATTCCATTGCATGGCCGGTGGCTGTGGGATACGACTCTGTGATGCCCTGGGCTTCAACACGTTTTGGAGCATCAGAGAGTGACGTGGCAAAAGCAGTTAGGTCAGCAAAAAACACCTCCAGGATGCTCATTCTTGCCGAACACAGCTGCTGCCAGGTCAGGTTCCATTGGTGGGCGTAGCAATGAACAAACTGAGCATTTGGGTTGGTCTCTTTCATTAGCGCCTGTATCCCACACACATTCCCGCTCATTTCTGACGCACCGTTATGTCTGCGGTATCGACTCTTTGCTCAGTTTCAATGGTTCCAGAACTTTCTTAATACTGTTACAGAGGCCGACTCCAATTTTGACCTTGACTTCAACTATCTCAAAACCTTTCTGTGACAGTATTGTCGGGCAAACTGTATTGCCCCACAACAACCATTCATTATTTACAAGAGACATCAGTTGTTTCATCGACCTGTATGGCAACAAATTATGTCTTGTCCACTTTTTTGGCAAACTCCTCCCTGTACACGTCTTACATAGACTAACAGTTCGTTCTGTACAAGAGCTGGAAGGGCCTTTGAAAATGGGCTGGACTTTGGAGGATCTTCAACACTTTAATTCAAAGTAACAAAGTTATCCAACTATATGGGTTAGCATTATAAAACGGCAAAACAATTCTCCAGTGTCAGCTTGTAAGCTCGCTTACCAAGCCGTTACAGACTAAACCAGAAAAGGGCACTGTCTAACTAGCAACTACAACTGTCCCAGTGCAAATTCAAAGTTGTCCCGAACCAATCAGCTTTGACTGCAGCCTTATTTCAGCGGACGAATCAAGTGTCTATATGCATGGTAAGTGGGCGTATACCTTCAGGTTAGAGTTACCTTCAGAACAGAGTTTAGGGAAGCTTGGTCAGTCTTGCGAGAACGTAGCCTAATGATTGTCTTTGATTTTCTACGTCACAAATCAGTAAAATTCAGAACTGCTTGAAAAAAAGAGTAGATTGGTTGTCCAAGTTAAAACATTTAAATGTACACAGGAAAGGGTGTTCTATCAAAATGTTTTACCTCTGACAACACATTCTTTACTTTTCATGTTAGTACAATCTCTGATAAAATAATACAAGACAAAGAAATAGTCCTACCCTACCAAATCCTACATTGGGGGCCCACCTGAGCCCCCACCCTCCACGCACAATAGGCCACTTTGATTTTGACTATGTCACTTTATACGGACTCTGTCAACTTAGTACCCCTTACAACTTATAGTTGTACATTTTGTATTAGATTTTCTTTGTATTAGATTTTATTTACCTATTTTGTTATATTCTATTAAAATATCTGCATTAGCGTTAGGTGTTGAAGAGACACAAGAATTTCATTGCATACTTTTGCCTCTGTAAACGTTATGCATATGACAACAAAAAACCCTGAAACTTGAACTGTTAAATAAGCATTAAGTTTTCATAAAGAAATTCATTAGGGGTATCGCAAGGTTCTGAAATGACTGTCAAAACAGTTATTAAACGAATTACGATTTTGTATTACACGAAAGCAGATAGCGCTACTGTTTTATAGCCCGATTTTTTATGTCTGAAACCAGTTTACGCAACCCAAAGACCCTAATTTTATCACAGTCACACAATGTAAAATTAGTTCTAATAAATTAGTTTTAGATCTTAACATTTAATGTAATGTTGATAATGTGTAAAGAGGAACTAAGATTGGTTACAATAAATAGAGAAAAGTCACATAAATATGGAGTATCTGTACAAGCATCTAAATTTGTGTCTATGTAATCCCTGTTGCTCGTTTACCAAGACGCTGAGTGGGCAGGGTAAAGTTATCAGGCTTTGGGACCCGAGGGACAACAGCTGGAGGGGGAAGAGACGGAAACGTGAGCCCACCCTGTACTATGGAAATAAGTAGGCAAGGAGTGATGTGTACCATGCCCTCTTGTGGGGGTACTTAGCAACTGACGCTGTTAAAACTGGGTCAAACTAGGAGAGGGACTATGAACTGCAGTTTACTCTGTGCAGACCTCTACAATTGTGTTCTGGTGGGAGGTTATGTGACTTTTCTCAAAAAAGAGCTCCCTTTGTTTGACCTAGCAGATACTGAGCTCAAATGCAAAAACAACACACTAAGAATGCTTTGAGATAGATGGGATGCAAGAAATGGATAATCAAACCTCCCATAAAAAGCTGATCCAAAGCTAATGGTTTGCCACAGGGAAAATATATATACATAAAAACTAAAAGGAAAAACTATTTTGGGTCAAAAACATCACAAATATCAACAGTCTTGGTAAATAGTTTTTATGTGATTGTTTCTTTGTAAATACTGCATAGAAAAACACATACGATAATATATATTTTTTTAACAATTAAAGCATGTCTGCGCATTCAGACAGACATAACAGTAAACTACAGCATAATTACCATTCTCAAACATTCACAAACAGTCATCTTAAAATTCAGCTGTGGCCTGACAAACACACATTCACACACACACACACACACACGCATGCTGCACGTAGCAGCATAAAGCTTTTTACATATTCACAGTAGACTCTATAACACTGCTTCTGTCGTACGATATACTTACTGTTTTTTTAAATTTAAAATAGCTTTTGACATTTAATAATACTGCAAAACTTTAAAACAAATACATATTTTTATTTACAAGCTTGTTGTAGAAAATGTAAATGCAGTGTGTGTGTGTGTCTGAGAGTGTGTGTGTTTGTGTGTGTGTGTACACATATGTCATGACCCAAGTAATTAATATTTTTCTGCTTCAGTTCTAGATTGTTGACCATGGCATTACAACCCAGTCCCACTGCAGTTGCTCTTACGGTCTGCAGAATGTTTCATTTGGTTGGAGGTACCTGTGTGGTTGGATGACTGCATGTGGTTACCGTAAGGTTTCTGTACCGATGACAAGCTCATGTAACGACACAAAACTACCGTCCATATGTCGTAGATGGATAACTTTTAGTTGCTGAAGTTTTGAGGAGCTTGCAACACAATTACACTTACAGCATAATATACATTCAGAAGAGACCTTTCCGGCAATCTCATGGACAGCTAGCGTTGGGCTGGGAAAGCTCTGTCTTCGTCACTCACATTCACCTATCCGTGTCATACAAACATCATAAAGAAAAGCTAGGCAAAAAGGTCACAGTCACAGAAAGGTGCAAAGGGTCAACATGAATGAAGTACTTAAACTAGAGTCAGAATAGGTCCTGATATCTCACCCTTCTCTCTTCAAATGCATAAAGGCTTGGCGAGCACAAACTAAATAAAGACATTCACCTTAACCGATACTTAAAACTGGCACGGACTCACATGTTAATTCACCACATACCCACCAATCCTAACCACGCACACACACACACACTCGCTAATTTGTACAGAAGTAGTAGAAAAGCCATATGTGTGAGAGGTGAGGCACACAATGTAACAGACAGGACGCAAGAGATACGCCCTCTTTTTGTATACTCAATAACATATAAATCAAATATTATCATCCAGGTGACACTCTCATAGCCTCATAATGTCTGCGTCCAGTTTCCATATTCACATAAACCATATTCAAAGATGTCTTGTAAACACACTCAAAACGCCTGACTCCATTGTGCTCTGTGTCAAGATCAAATATCATAAACAAATGATGTGGGGGTTACTTGCAGAGTTGTAATGTTGTGATTGGTGGAGGGGGTGGGGGATATGGGCGTTAACTAAGACAAGTGTCAGGATGTTTGGCATGTAACAGTAATCCTTAACCGGTACTCAGTTTCTCCCCTGTAAAGTTAGGTCCCTTGTTTGACCTTAACGTTCCCTTTTAATAAACACCTCTGCATCCATTTACTCAAGGTTAGATCTTTGTCAATCAGCTGTTTCTGTGTCTGTTCCAATAAAAGAGAGAGAGAAAGAGAAAATTGGAGATGGAGCCCTCTCCATCTGTCCATCTCCATCGGAGTGCCCTTCCCTACGGGGTCACGGCGTGGGATTGGCTGTTTTACAGCTCAGCCGTCCTCAGGGGTAGAGTCATCTGGGGTGGATTCGTCCACAAACTCATCAGAGGAGCTGCTCTTATGGATGCGGCCATCACTGCGCATGCTGTGAAAGGTCTTGCGAAAGGCCTCCATCATGGAGTGAGCCAGCTTCTTGGCCTCAAGCTTGTTCTCGCACTCCACCGCATGGCAGTCCATCTGGAAAGTCAGGTCATCGTTAATCTCCCGATAGATCCAGGCAAACACGTTGGGGCGGGCACTGTGGTCTGCCGTGCAATACGCAATCCTTGCCACCTGATAGGTGTCCATAGCCAGGGCTGCATCGCCACGGTGGTCCAGGTGGTGCAGGCGCACCTGGAAGGGACGGATTTCCAGAAGGGAATTGGTGAGCTGGAGGTCACAGCTTTGGAGGGGGTGGCTCTCCACTAGTCCTGCCACGGCTGACTCTGTGCAACCTGAGAGGAACTGGGTCCCTGAGATGGTCACCTTGCCCAGGTAGGTCACCTGCATTCCAATGGAAAGAAACCATGCAAAAACAATGTCTATTAAAAAAGGCAGATTGTACGCACTGGACCAGTCGTGTTTGTTTCTGAATGTTTCGTTCTGTTTTCTCTCTCTCTCACACACACACGCAGGCACACACGCACGCACACACACACACATGCGCACACACACGCGCACAAACGAACAGTTAACCAATTAACAACTAGACTTGGTTGGATTGGACTTTTTTTAAAGTGCATTTTTTAAAACTTTAAATCGAGCTGTGATTAATAATACAAAGATTGATTAGAAGTATGAAATAAATTGGTTCAACACTGAAGCAGTTAAAAATCTAAAAATGTCCCAAAAAATTCCCTGTATTAGCCCGGTTTACAAAAATACGTTCTAATTCACAGTGAAGTCAAATGTTTAAATATAAAAAATCCCCAACTTGTTACTATAATACACCTTCTGAGGATGATATACAGTGATTTGGTCTTACGGCTCGATGTTGATTAAAATAGATGTGTCATAAATTAAGATTTCTGTGCTATGCATTGAATCCTATGATAAATTACAATAATGCCATAAAATATGGTATTATAACTGATTTGTACAGTACTTCACCTTGTATCCAGCATGAGTTCGGTTCTTCATAAGAGGCGTGGTGGAACATAGTTCAATAGCCTCTGGCTCGTGAAATATCACTGTAGGCAAAGGCTCTTTCTTGAGAGTCAGCACATTGAGCTTGGTCTTCAGCATACTCTGGAAATGCTAAACAGGAGAGAATGCTATTAAATTAAGGAATAGAACAAGGTAATACAAACCTGAGGATAAAAAATGTCTCAAAAACAAAGACAGAAATACTCAAATTATTTTTACGGAACACTCGCTTACAGGAGACATCAAAATTCCTGCAGGTGGCTAAACACACAAGTCTCTTTCATTGCTCGATATGATCATGTCCACAGAGAGATTTGAGATAAAAATAAAAAAGAGATAAAACACTAGATAATGATAATTTTGGCCAAAAAACTGCCTGATCACAGACTATATTTACCAACACATGGGCACTCCAAGGAACTGTCCTGTCTCCTTTTAGTTTTAGTTTTTGTATACTTGTGACTTTGGGCATGATCACATTTACACATGTGCAAATGTTTTCTGATGATACTGCTATTGTTGTATATCTGAGAATGATACAATATCATATAATAATCGTTTTGACCGAAATCCATAAAAAGTTAAAAACTAAATATATGCTTTTCTCAGGAGCCAGTTACATTATTAAGCATATAACATTAGCTCCCTTAATGGGGCCAAATATTCAATACACACAGGATGGGATGTTATAATATCCATTATGTCACACTTCAAAATGAGCACTCCAAAAGCCAATGTTATATAATGGATTTGGGTTGAGAGAAGAAGTCATTGGGGTTTTCAAGTGGGCACCCCACACACGCACAGATCGAGAAAGCAGCGGTTCTCTGCAACGGCACGTGTAGCAAAAGTCACAAGTAAAAACACATCTAATTGAGAGGCCCATGTGAGGTGTAATTTACGCTTGCATGTATTTTCAGTTCTCACGGCTCAATAATTAAGACTTTTAGCCATTAACAGCCACTTACGTATTTACAGATTTATATATAAATGTGCAGATTCATTGTATTTAGTTTGAAGCGCTTTATCAAGACACTCAAAGCGCTTTTACACAATTAGCCAATTATTATCATACACTGAATTAACTAATGGACTGACAACCATCAAACACTACACTCAGTCTGAATGATACCACGGCAGCCATTTTGCGCCAGACTTGCTCACCCAACATATATTACATCTTCTCTCACATATAGAACACACAGACCAACTCCAGATTAGTTGTCAGTGACTGGTCAGAGCACTGGCAGGAGAATGAAAACTTAGCCTCTCCCACCTCGCTCTTCTGCCTAACTTACTAATTCGTTATAATGTTGTTTCTTTCTTGGTATGTACGGGACAGTTGACTGTCTAGTCTTTACTTGGTTGTTGCAATCTCTGACTGCATTCACAATAATCATGACCCCAGCTGCCCTCAGCTTTGTGTTGGCCTATGTATCTTCCTTCCCCTCACTGACAAATCAAATGTGGTGTGTGTCACCCTCTCCTCCACTGTAAAATACTCTAGTACTTGATTGTGGTGCAAGATATCACCGTCTTTGAGTGTTTTAAAAAGCAACAAAAAAGCAAAAAAAGCAATTCACACACACTCACACCATTGGACAATTTAGAGTCACCAATGAACCTACATGTTTTTGGACTGTGGGAGGAAACTGGAGTACCCGGAGAAAACCCACGCTAACACGGAGAGAACATGCAAACTCCACACAGAAAGGCCCTCAGGTAGGGATCGAACCCACGACCTTCTTAATGTGAGGCAACAGTGCTAACCACTGCGCCACTGTGCCGCCCTATGTATTATTATGATTATATATATTTCTTGAGGTAGGGTAGTCTTCCACTCAGACTTTATGTGTCTGAGGTTATCTGTCCCAGCACAGAGGGGTTATGTTGGATCCTCTCTTAGCCACTGGCTATGATTGACAGCACACTGCAGGTTGCCCTAGCGATGAAGCTAATTCCTGTGGATTCCATTCCTCACATGTTCCTTTCGGGTCATATTTTTTCTGCTCCATATTTTCCCAATTTGTCTGTTGCTCCTGTTCGGGTTGCGAGACAGTTTGGGTGCTCCTTGCGGTGTTTTGTCTCCCACAAATTTGCGTAGTTCCAAATACGTTTATTTTGACCATCTCTCTTGATATGTGTTATGTTCAAATGCTTGTCGTCAGAATCAGAATCAGAAACAGAATTCCTTTATTTGTCTCACAATGGAGAAATTTACATTGTTGTAGCAAAAACTGGACCGAGCGGATAAAAGGTAAAGATAATTGTGCTTCTAGTCCTGTGTGTTTAAGGGCTGGTTTGCCTACATAACTGCTTCTTTTCAATTCTCTCTGCGATTGTGGGCGCTGCTTTTAGATAACATACATACTCCTCCAAATGCTATATTACTTTATTTACAACAAGAAGCAAAGAGTCCAATCGTCTGGTTCTTTTAATATTCCACCAATCCCTATGTATGACTTTTTTCAATGATGTCTCCTACAGAAAGGGAATGTCATAGAGTGGCAAGCGTTTTAGCCGGCTAGCAAGTTCATTAAATTAGCCTACCATTTATAATGGTGCAGGCCGACATACAAAACAACAATATCCCCTTAGTAATAATGACAACGCTAATGTCAAATATAGAACGATTCTGTTAGTTCAAGCATTGAACTAACATTGTATAAATGTTGATTAAAAATAAGAATAGAAGATTTGCACAATATCCATCTTCTTTAACAAGCCGTTCTGAATCACAGCATCTTGTGACGTGGAAGATGGTACAATGTAACCAACCAAACCTTTCTAAGCTAGTTCTGGTAGCCACTCCAGATATCAACACTCTGCGTGAGTTTAACTAAGTTTCTGCAACCAGAAGCTGTTCACAGCTTTAGTTGTGTTTAGTTAGTTAGTGTAATCAATTTAGAGGAAAAACAACCTGTAAAAGAAATTTAAATATATTTGTTAGCTACAAATAATATAGCCATAATACGAAATATTTCAAGCTATTTTAGCTAACTCAGTAAACTTAGCAGTGTGTTTATAGCACCAGGGCTAGGTGTGTGTGAGTTTCGTGAATACCTTCTCGTGTCAAATCAGAGGCATAAAGAGACGTTAAAATGACTCCGGCGACAGCCTTGATAAAAAATGAACGTTGCCATACCTCTAGCCAATCACAAAGGTCTATTGATGAATATTAATAACCAACATGCGTCAGCTTAATCATTTCACAAGAAAACTGCCTGTGAGTACAAAGGGGGGCTGAGAAGCCCTCAAGAACAATTACTGAAAAATTCATGGACATCTTTTTAAGTGTAAAAATAATGAATTCATTTTAGATGCGCTTTGTAAACACTGAGGATTGGCACAAATATATCTGTAAGTTATAAATTTTGGGCCTTGAAAGCATGGTGTGGTCCAAAATTGGTATGAACTTGAACAGTGAGAACTTGAGCCTTTCTCTTTGGGAAAAAGCACTCGGTTTGCTCAACACCATGATCTGGGAATAGTGTATATCATCGAGCATATTTTGCACATTTTGTACATTTTGTCTCCGTACACCAGTCGGTCCTGATGTGTCTATCTATCTGTGTCTGTCTGTGTCTGTGTGTCTGTCTCAGTCCGCCTGTCTGCTTTTTTGTCAGTCTCCTTTTTCCCAGACTCAGAGTTCCAAGCATCCCTACAGGAACAACACTGCGTCTGCGTGCCTATTTCTGCAGCTACATTGGTATCAGCGTCAGAGCTGCCGCTGAACTCTGTTTGAACCTGCCGGTGAACTGGGGATGAACTTGAACAAACCGACCCATTAAGCTTCTTTAGGGGTATGGCCCGGGTATGGAGGCCAATCAAAGACAGAGGCAGATCGCGGCAACACCTGCAAATCACCAACACCAAGCGTGGAAGAACACGCGGGATGCGGGAACAGTCCATTTTCACATCCAACGTCCATCTGGGCTGCCCGCCATTGGTCGCCTGAGTTCAGAACGCCTGGTGTCAGAGCACACATGTTTGTGTGCACATTCATGCTTGGATATATCGGTGTCATTTCTTGCCTGTGTGTCTGTGAAGACAAAATGAGGCATTGCCGTCACAGACCCTTGGCACAGTGAGCATGCATGAGAACGTGGGTAGGCTGTGTGTAGAGAGGGGGAAGTGTGGGATGGGAAAGCCCTCGTTTCAGACTAAAAATAGCTGTAAACTTAGCATGACCCCACGGCTACTAGCAACCTCACTCAATCTGGTTTGGCATTGGTTGTTGAATGTCCTGTGCTATAATATCTCTATCACACTGGGATGCAGTACCTCGTAGTATACCCTAGGGGAAGCTTTGGTAAATCCTAAATATAAGTGTTATTGCAATTCGTTGGGGTCACTAATGTTTTGACAGGGTAGGCTTTTTTTCCAGTACATTTCCTCCAACAAGACAAGTTCTCTTGCAAAGCTGTTTGGCTTAAACCTTGAACCTTGTTGGACCGATAACGTCAGATCGTATCTGTTTCCATCTGCTGACCGTGATGTCGTTGTCCTGTGCACACTGTCATTCCTGGTTTGGAGGTGAACGCCTGAGAGATTTGGGAATCCATCCGAAGCATTTCTTCAGAGCATTACCCAAAAAGCAGTGAACACATCATCGTACCCTGAGTTGTCACTATTACTAAATCCACATAAATGTCAGTTTGTTTAAAAAATAATCAATATTACAATTGATTACCATGTCATAATCACTCCCCCCCAAAAAATTCCCAAAGTTCATATGTCTCTGTATTAAGGGAGAAATCAGGGAAAAATACCCTAATTTTGCTATATTTTCAATTCAAAAATTATTTTTCATTGTTTATGTTTAAACGCTACAATATCACACAAAGTAATCATCAACACATCGAGGGACATCAGAGCTATCACAGAGAGTATGGAATGTGCAGCCCGCTCCGTCTCAGACAACTGACATGATGGCTCACTCACGTCAACAACGTTTTGAACGCTGCAGAGCTCTCTCCAGTGCCAGTGAGCACTGAATGGAGCGAGGGAGGGATGGAGAGATGGAGGGATGGAGGGATGGTGTGCCCTGTGAGGCCCCAGAGGGAATAGCCTTTGGTTGGCCCGTTGCCTGAGAGGGAAACAAGCCATTACTCAGTTTCTATCTGTGTGTTTAGCGGTGGTAAGACTCGTAACATCAGTTTCTATCTGTGTGTTTATCAGTGGTAAGACTAGTGACATCAGCGTGCTCAGGGCGCAAACTACACCTTATTAATACACCTTTTCCTTCCTTCATACATTTGGTCCCGTTCAGTTTTCTGTCCCCTTTGGACTTGGATCAATTCATAATTACTACTCTTCTTGCCAGTCAGACAGAGACGAAGAAGAAATGTTCCTCGGTGGCAAGACGAATGAACTGCACAAACCCAACGTAGACCTCTGTAACCTTTGACCCCCTGCCAAACTGCCCTAGATGTACATGAACAAGAGGAGTTGCACAAAATCAATTTACAATGAATTCACTGTTTAGCTATCTGGGTATACTACATTCTTAACTAGTAACTAGAAGACAATACCACGTGTACATTATCACATCATGGGTTTCATTAAACAGAAATTCCATGTATCCTTCCATGAGAACAGAATATTGATTTGTGTTTGTTTTATAGTTTTCTTTCTATAGTCATTTCCACTTTTAGTCTGCAAGTCAGCGTAAGGAAATCACATCTTTCCTAGACTTAGCATTAGAAATAAACGTATTATTTATACTTATTGCAAATAATATTTTAAAACTGACAATTGAAAGTAGACTCATTATATTTGAAAAAATT
>JAVQJS010012492.1:0-13936 GCA_036024795.1 Galaxias rostratus | reverse complement strand
GAAGGTCCTGAGTTCGAATTCCACCTGAGGGCCTTTCTGTGTGGAGTTTGCATGTTCTCCCCGTGTTAGCGTGGGTTTCCTCCGGGTACTCCGATTTCCTCCCATGTTCCAAAAACATGCAGGTAAATTGGTCACTCTAAATTGTCTGTAGGTGTGAATGGTTGTCTGTCTATGTGTAAGCCCTGCGATGGACTGGCGATCTGTCCAGGGTGTACCCTGCCTCTCGCCCAAAGTCAGCTGGGATAGGCTCCAGCCCCCCGTGACCCTGCATAGGATAACCGGTTCTGATAATGGATGGATGGATAATTTTTGTCAACAAGAGACATCTATGTTAACTAGGGTCAACATGTAAACTAAATGCTAACTTTACCTTGGTAAATTACATTGAAATTGACAACATATTTTGACAGAAATCTTGAACGTTAGGTGTGCTTACGTTTAAGTCTTTAAAATAAATAGTTGTTAAGTTCCAAGAAAATAACGTAGGTGCCAACCATCATTTGATATTATCACATTATTTACTTGCCAACTGTGACAAACAGCCTTTTAATAGCATGGGCAATTACAGTCAGAAAGGTAGTGTAAGTTTGACAATGCCAGTGAAACCTGAATAAACACATCAAACATTAAAGTTGAATCTAAATCACAACATAAAAATTGAGGCATTTAGAACCAAACAGTGCATGAGACGAGAAGTGTTTCAAATTATTTCAAATGTTAAATTATTTTTAAATGTATTTTATTTTGTTTTATGTTATGGTTATGATAAAAAATTGCTCTTGTTTTGCAATGGTTCACCCCTCTCATGCAGCTAACTGATTGATTTGCTGTGGTTTATCTGAGACCAGGTTGTGGCCAGAGGCCTCGACACAGGACAGCTTTGACTCAAGGCCAAGCCATGGCTTCAGGGAATGTCAGGCTGTACATTGAGACAACTGACAGGGCAATGCCATCCATAGGAAGGCTGGTCCCAGTTCATAAGCCACGTACTGTTTTTAATAAAACGCCACCACGGTCAAAGAGGTGGAGATGTCAATCAAAGTCTGCCTGTGAATACTGCATTATTTCATCACACAATATACTTTCAGTCCATGGATTCCTATACAACAGCAAGCTATACAGTATGGTTGCTACTTTCAATCTGGATTCATCATTTAATGTTGTTACACAACAACTGCGTCTCACCTAAAAAAAAACAAATAAAGGCACAATTTATAGCTACTCAGGTTTGTCATGTTAAAGCTTGAATAATTTGACTTCCTAACAAGAAAGTGCCTTTTTTACTTTCTTTAAAATTTGACAGTCACCACCGAAAGGTATTTTTTGTCTTCAACACAAACTGATCTTAGCCTACTGGAGTGAAGCTGCTGCCTCCAGCTTCCAGCCTGGGGTCACATGTCTGTGACCTGGTTGCTTCAGTCTGATGCTTTTTGCCACATGGTTGCTGCCCTCACTGTGAGGACCATCGCCTGGGCAACCAGGAAACGTCCTTTAGGTCCCTCAGAATGTGGGATGATCTCTTTGAAAACTGCATGGTGGTTAAATTACAGAATACCTTCCGGATCTCTCTAGTCTAAAGATAACAGCACAAAGGCTTCCTAGCATTATAATTGTATTAAGAATTGGCAAAAAGATTTGTGGTTTGCCTGCACTTGATGACAACAGATTGCAACAAAGTAATGACTAACACCAGTCCATTTGATGTGAACAGAGGATTAGTTTGACCGGACTTGAAACGGAGCAAGACACAAACACTTGAGAACGCCTGAGCGTTTGTATTGTGACAGTGACAGACACACTTCAGTGTTATGAGCAGCAAAGCCCTCACCTTATCAGCTGTCTAGGCAGGATAACACTGGAGAGGCGAGACGTTTACAACCAAGGAATCTAGTAAGAGGATTAGCTGTGTAGCTAGTCCCTGGATTTCAAAAGGACTTGATACCGAGCGGACAGTCAAATTACAAAGGGACATGCAGAGTGAGAGGAATTAATTGTCTCTAATAGTGAATTTAATCTTAAAGAGCGGTAGACTGAAATTAGATTAAATTCAATTGTTATTACAATTGGACTCCATCCTTGTAAGATGACTCAACAGGATATACAATACATTATAATCCTGTTACTATAACATTATTACTAATTATAATATACCGTAAACATTGGGAAATGTCATTGCCATTCTCTGTATAATATAAAAACAACGACAGTAAACTCAACCACCAACCTTCAAGTGAAATTCAATTACCAGTACCAAAAGATCAAAAATCTATTCTGTCAACATTCGCTATTGATGGTTTAAACTCATCACCTACATTTGTTACAGCAACATTCTGGAGCAGCCAATAAATTAATCCCTCCCGACTTTGCAAGGAACCAAATCTCAGAAGCACAATCATTGTCAAAGAAGTGGCACTGGGTTAAAAACATTTCTTTGACTAGTGCCAATTCTGTTGAGGGAATATTTGCATTTGTACTTTTGCCAGGAACCCCCAAGTAGATCATCAATAGTCACATGTTGTGATAATGACCCTGTTACCACACAGGGACTCTCCAATGAGAAAGCTGTGCTGGAAAACAACACGGTTTCACTCGGTATGAGGCTAGTCAATCATTCTATTGGGTGACAGATTTTTCACAGAAAATAAAGAAATGACAAAAAAAACAAAAACGTTTTCCCTCTTCTTTGAAAACCTGTTAAAATACCTGGTTGCAGCCCCAAGTTTGTTTGAAATGCTACTGTAAGGACTAAGTCTGCTTTTTTTTATGGACCTTTCACTGCCAAAGAACATGTACTAATTTGACTGGTTAGCTCCCAGTCTTAAGATACTGTGTTCCATTCCCAAAATACATTAATAGTAAATACACAGCACAGTGGGTTTCGCATCACTTAATTAAGGAATGCTTCAATGACATTTTCCCCATTGCCACTTGCAATGATTTATAAAAATTAAAACTAAATTATACAATTGCCCATATTAGGTAGGAGGCATTGAAGCTGAATTTACCATCAGAGAGTTGCTAATTTGAAATCTATTAAGATCCAAAGAGTGTTTGAGTTGATTCAAACAAGGCTATTGTCTGGTAACAGGGATTTGTCACAACAGTTGACAGGTTGGGAACATCATCGCAGATCATTACACACATTGCTGATTACCTTGCGCCACCTAAACTAGTTTGCATATTAATAACGTGTCTAATTATTGCTGTATCTGGCTGATGATTGGGTCTCCTTGCTGTGGCTTGTTGTGCCGGCCTCTCTTCCTCTAGTCGCTGGCATGCGATAATTAGCAGACGGCCTGGCTGGGACTGTTGACAAGACATGAAAGTGTTGTTGTCAACTGTCAAACGAGATCCCGGTGGGGAGAGGCGGGTTGGAGTCAAACTATTCCACACCCATTGAGGGAAGTGTTTTTTATACGAGCGTGTAGGAGCTACCATCAGGCTGATAAACGACTCGTGTTTTTTTTTATGACATGATAAAGTGTACATCCAGGTATCAGCTGCAACTGTTAGCATTTCATTAGCATTTTACCTGATTCGCGTTGAATTTGTACTTAATGCGTAACAGTATAGACAGTGATAGACAGGTGAACTGGAAAATACCGAAAACGCTGTGTCTTTATTTCATGGAATGTCAATATCAATACATGCATCTACGGGGAAAGCAAAAAGGACTGTAACTACATGGCATGTTGCAAGAATCAGTTTGTGCATAGATGCCTTATTTTTCCACCAGAGCGGCTGTTGACTGATGTTGTTGAGCAGCATATGATGTGTGCTATTCTGCAGTTGAGCGGTGACAGGGCGCTGAGCTTCTTCCACTACTCCATTTGTTGTCTTGCTATTCCGTTGCTCGCCGTCTGGCACCCACTCCATCAAAAGCACACATTGCCAGGATTGCCTCCATCACTCACCCCCAGTCGTGGCTTGATCCAAATATCCAGTTCTTCCCCTCCACAAATAGATAACCCAGAGTATTGCATGTCTTATCAAAGGGAACAGCTGCAAGTAAAGTTTTGCATTTCGTGGTTATAAAATGTCAGACACAGTAGGGCATCGCAGAAGGATGTCCCTATTTATTAGGGCAATCATTTCTAAGACTGAAATAAATTTGGGGAAAAAAAAATATCGATTCTGACACTCAGAGATTTCAAAAGCGGAGTTTTTTGTTTGAACTTGGAAAAGCTATCAAAAGGAGAAAAAACCTGAACTTGAGAAACCCAAAATCACAAATTTTTTTGCAAAGATGGATTTTCAAAACCCTTATCAGAGTAATGTTCCAACTATTTTAATTAATAGAAAAATCATTTATAGAAAACAATGAAATATACAATGTATTGATTTAACAGACATTCCCAATGCGAGGTTGTGTTTGCAAAATGGCAAAAAAGATTGTTAAATCTTAATAAACAAATAAATATTAACATACTGCTAGACACACAGTACAATTAGGTTGGCCTATTTTGTCAACACAAGTATTAGATGGTACAATTATTTTGTAGGTCACACATGACAGGGCTATTTCTAGACTTCAGGGAATTGTGACCTTTAACCCCATTGAAAATGACGTCAATTTTAAAATGATACTGCCAAAACCTTTGAGATTGGTTTTGTTTCCCACGAAACAGTTAACCTCACAAGTCATTCAGTGGCCCAGAAAAAAAGCAAGGCTGAGCACCAAGTAAAGCAAAACAACATTGGAAAGGTACAGATGCACTGCATTCGTATAAATCAACAAGCTCCACGCTGAACAGACTGACCACAAAGCCAGAGGTTGATGAAATATTGCCATTTTACATGGAAACAGCACTGCTCCCAGTTAGCCTGAATTAATTCATCATGCTGCAGGTCCTGATCTAAATGCAATTTGTTTTGTGGGGGTAATGTTCCCTGGTGAACATTCATCATTGAAGAATTCACCCTGAGTTTGTTTAGCTCTTCTAGGAACTCCATATTTCAGCCGCGGCACAGAGAATAACAGCCATGGCTTATCATAAAGAGAAAAATATTTTCTGTTTTTGTTTGTATTTTTTAATAATTGAAGCAGCAGATAAGAATACTTTGTTCCGGTACCACCAATTTGAAGATTGCATTTAAAGGACAGTCAACATGGATGGTAGGACACATTCATTTATCATAATGTATTCTAAACTTTAGAACACTGCTGTTGATATGACATCACACATAAAGAAAGTAAAAGTAGGAACATTCTGATCTAGGGCTGTCACGAATCAGGAAGAGGACCAGAATCTAGATCAAACTCAGAGTATTGAACAGTTAGAAGTCAGGGGTGCCTAACTAGCCAGCTAAAGTTATGGTGCCTGCTGTTTGGTCAGCTTTTGTTCTAGTAAATGGTTATGGAGATAACAATGTCTTAGTAACCTGGCTCTCTATGGGAAAGGTGCTGTGCAGCTGTCGCTTACCGGCCTTACAGAGAAATTTAAGTGCACTAAATCTAGATTCGAAATTACACTGAAAAGAATCCCAAGATGGCTTTGTAAGAAAATCAGCAACCACATTAACAACAGGACGGAAATGGAATCTAAAAAGAAAAGTGCTGCAGAGAGAAGAAGCATTTAACTGTGCGGAAATAATATCAGTCTGTCAGGAGTCAGGGAGGAAAAACAGGATCTAAACGCAGACTAAACTAAGAATAATTCAAAAAGACTACATCTAAACCCATACAGGGAATTTACTCGAGAAAGAAAGAGGGCTTTGAGAAGCACTGGTTGTCATCACTTAGTTAACTCCCGGATAGAACAAAGTGCAATGGTGGGTGGTAGGGTCAGGCGAAGCTCAGGCGCTAAGGCAGCGGCTTTAACCGAGAACAAAGAATACACGGAGGCCAATACAAAAAACCCACAAAGGAGCATAGGCAGAATAATGGCGGATAATAATGATGTAATGAAGAGCAGCTTTGCCCAGGCCCTGTCCATGGTGCTGAATCCTGTATGGTCCCTGTCCCTGGTGCTGAATCCTGTATGGTCCCTGTCCATAGTGCTGAATCCCTTACGGTGCCTGTCCAAGGTGCTGAAAATCCCCCAGGTGGCCTGCAGCGTGAATGAGGATGATTTGGATTTTGGCACAAGTAAACAGAAATGGTCCGAAGCAAACCCCGTGGAACCACGGCAAATTAGTGATACATTAAGTAGAAGGCAGCGGTAAGCAAAGGGTGGTGGGCGAATTGGGAGTGGAGCGGAAATACAATTACCCAGAAAGACTTGTGGGAAATGAAATCCACCAGAATTAGGTTTGATGTTATGTCAACCTACGACACGCTGTCGACACCTACACATCTCAGGCAGTGGGAATGGGAGGATCCCTTCTTCTGTGGCGGGACGACAGCTCATCTGTGAGGCACAATGGCTGGGTACAATACTAGTGTTGTTCAGGGATAAATATACCTGGCTCCACGATCAGTCACTACAGTTCTTGGAGGCGGTATTATAGCATTCAGGCCGATAGTAAATACCCTGCCTATTGGAACAGAGGGCAGCAAACATCACATCCGCTTTGTCCAAGAGGGCCTTGCAGGAAACAAGATGTACAGACCAACGCAAAGGTCAGGACAGGGCAACGGGACAAAGGTCAAAGCGGGTCATCTGAACAAAGGTCTATGATATCTAATATCAATATTGAGCTAATGTTAGTACAAAGACTCACAATACATGATGACTCCAATAATCGCATCGAGCCAGCCATCCAGAGACTCCATGCGGTACCTGGCGTTGTCGACACTGCTTTCAGCACTGCTTTCCACTGGGTTCTCCTGTCTGGCTCCTTCCAAACACCTACTGCAGGGCCCTCTGGGCTTTCACAACAAGCCATCAGCAGTCCCATGTAGTGGCTGTGCTGTGCAAGCCATTGGCAAAACAGTAGTGGCAAAACACATCAGATTTTCAGCAAAAAACAGTTGAATTGCACTCAGCTGCCTAAAAACATGGACGTGTTTGTTTGCACTGGCATATCATTAGCCTATTTTATTTCCTGGTGTACGGAGCAAATAGCGGTTGCAAATGATAAGCAATTAATGGTGCTATTAGCTGCACCAATACATTTCTTGTGAATTCACCCCAAAGTCTTGGATGACATTTCAAAATGGGAGGAGAAAACCTGTAAACATTGCCACTCTCACACAGTGACACTGTCGAAGGCAAAACTGCAGATAATATACTTTGTCGTCAAATACTCAGCATTGTGACTTGATTCGTATTCAAACAAACAAGACGGTTCCAACTGACATGTGATAGCAGTGGAAAGTCTAAATAGTCAAATATATAGTGTGACTAATGCTGTCACCTTGCCCTGCTGAGATTCCACAAGACTGCACACCGGTTCCTGAAAACAAAACTAAGAACAAGTCTTTTACTCTGCCGTAACGACAAGATCAAAATCAAATCAACTGTCATGTCCACTTAATTAGCTGTCAGCTACTGACCCAGTGTTTACTGGGTGAATGTGTGTGTGTGCGTGTGCGTGTGCGTGTGTGCATTTGTGTGTGTGCGATCTTGTACCTACTTCTGCACACATGTCAGCATGGGCCAGTACACAATATCAAATCTGTTCCTCAGCAACTTGATTATGGAGCATGTTATTCCACTGTCACAGGCAAAGTGAAGTGGCGAAGACAAAACAAACCGCGCCGGTCGCTACCTCCCGCTCTGCGCGGGTTGGAACATGAGAGCCAGAGATGTCAACTGCCTCTTGCTCTCCCTCTGTGTTTACCCCGGGTCTCCATTACGCCAGCAGGGAGATTAAGTGATGGATGCACTCAGGGAGGTGGGCCTGTAACATTTTAATAAGAGCTTAGGAGACGCTGGAGGAAGTCTGGGAGCCTTGCTCAGGGGACACTGACCTCTCAGACAAAGTGGCCCGCAACACAGTGCTCTCTGCCAAGAGGCAAAGTCCCATTGCTAAAAGCCGAGACGCATTTATTAATGCAGGGGCCACTTAGTGTGTGCAGACCTCTGAGAAGTGGCTCCCCTTTACCTTGCTCTATCCCTCCTCGCTCTCCTCTCCATTCGCCATCCCACTTTTACCAGGCTCCTTTTTCTGTGTCTAATAGCTTCATTAGAGGAAGGATCAATACGTTCATTTTATTCAGTTAGGAGTGTTAATGGTCTGGTCTCGATTGGAGCTATGCCAATGGTTCAGAACAACCAGTCTGCTAAACATTGGTAAAACGTTTTGCATCATTTTAGTTCTTACATTCAGGAAATTAAGTCACTTTTAAATTATTGTCTTGTTTCCATCTCGGTGAAGGTGATTTACTTAGCACTCAACTATGATATTAGCCTAGTCGGCATTGAAGGGGATCAATATGTAGCCAAGCACAAATCACATTATAAATATTTAGTTGTTATTAATGCATGATTTCATGAAGATTGACTTTGCGGTTAAAGAAAACTTAAATAGTCGACCCTGAAAAGAAAGAAAGATAGAGACACAGGAGAATCTAGATATTATTCAAGATCTGCCATTTCAAAAGGCACAAAGTTTAAACCCCAGGGAACACAGCTAATTAAAATGTAAAAGAGGAATCATTTCTGGCACAATGCAGGGATAAAAACAGACTTCATAATTGCTTCACAGCCAACAACTGTGACCTTTTCATTGGGCCTTTTTAGAACCTCGAAATACTTTATCATGGTTGTCAATAATTCCAACTCCATTTTGATCTTATCTACCTGACAAATATATAATTTTAGCATTGTGAATTTACCTGTCATGGGTTTAAGTCAGGCTTTTAAGGCGAATCCTATCGTTGTCGCAGGGAGAGAGAATCAGACGAGGACCAAAGGCAGACATTCTGCAGATGCCTTTGGCCTCGGTCAGAGCCCTGTAATGTAATTCCTTCCAACATCTCTGAGGTAAATATCTGTTATAATAGGATCAACTGTCCTATATTTGGAAAGGAGACCAATTGTGTTGACTCCCAAGGCTAATCTGTTTGCAAATACATGTTTGAAATCGAATCCTACACATCTATTTAAACTTTCCTCTAGAAAATCAGCAAATGTGAATTTATGGCACCTCCGTTTTGCTGGCTCATAACCAGCTAAAATAGATTAAGGTGATTGATTTGAACTTTTAGTGCTTATTTTAACTTAGTGCGTTCTGCTTCCCCTCTGCTTACTTGTGAAGGCTCCTGCTGGTTTCTCTCTGGGGGGTTTTGTTCAGGGTCGGAGGGAATTGGGTATTCATTAGGTTGATATCAAAGTCAATGTGGGAAGGACCCTGGCTGAAGTGCTGTGCTGCAGGAACATTGTAAACTCAGCTTTACCCACTATCAGCTGTCACGGAAACCCGCAGAGAGCCACAGCAAAGACAGGAGGGTGAGTAAGGGACAAAGAGAAAGAGAGAGGGAAGATGGACAAACAGAAAGAGAGAGAGGCAGTGGAGGAGAGACAGACGGGGTGGGTGAGTCAGGAGACAAAAAGGAAAAAGAGAGAGAGATGGAAGAGAAACAGAAGCGGAGAGAGAGAGAGCTATGCACCAGAAGTGTCAGAGAAACAGCAGTGGAGAGAGAGAGAGAGAGCTATGAACCAGAGGCGTCAGAGCAACAGCAGTGGAGAGAGAGAGAGAGAGAGAGCTATGAACCAGAGGTGTCAGAGCAACAGAGGTAACGGATAAGATAGACAGAGGCGGGACTATAAAAGGTCATACTGATGTGTGGATAGCTTCCAAGCCCTGGAGGTCAGAGGGTTCCAGAGACTACATAGGGAAATGAGCACATGCCTGAAGGCAGGCTCGTTGTGAGGGGAATCTCCAGCCAAAGTATTGGAAGCTGGCTGCTGCAGTGAGGCGTGGTGAGGAGAGGAGACGTTACAGTGGAAGGCTAATGTGTTGAGACAGGGACAGATGTGGCGGCAGTCGCCAGAGAATCACTGACTTCACTTTGTTTGTGAGACTCACGTTTGCTTGGCGGTGTTCTATACAGTATGTGCTAATTCAAGGAGACTGGGGCCAAAGTTAAAGCCACCTTGTTCCAAGGACACATAGGTTAGAAAGAAGGGGTGTGCTGAATTGCTTTGTTACAACTTAAGTTACTATTCCAAATGCAACCTTCTAGAGGAAATTCAAATGAATTTACCGTTTAAGAATAGGCTTCCTTATTATTTTTACTGTAAGATCAAAGCCAACAGTGCCTAAAAGGGTTGGGGTTACTTTCACTAATACCAGTACTTTCACTAAATACCAGTTATAAAAATATTGAATTGCTAGCAAGATTAGTTAAGTTCTGGTCATTGTCAGTTGGAAATGTACACTCAGTTTGGAATGCAAAGTTAACATTCTCCAAACAAAAATACTACAGTTTATTGCAAGGCGAAATTGTGCAGTTGCCCTGGGCATGTTAAACATGATGTGATTGATCTGTCAGTATGGTGGATGACTTCACACTGTGCTTCAATGTTTTGAATTTGGGTGGCAAGCAGGCCATACTGGATAAACGTAACACATCTCACCTTAGAACCCTTTGGGCTCCTTGTGATCGACCTACATTACACAATAATGCAGCTGGAAAGCTAGGCCAGGAATATGAATGGTCTGTGAACCACGTGAAGAAAACACTGGTGAAGGCCATTTTATACCAAAAATTCATGCGCAACAGAACGGTTTTATAACGTCGCGGACTAAAGTTGCAGCGGTCTGGATTGGTAGTGTCAATACGGCTGAAACCGTTTAACGTAGTTGCAGAAGATTTGGCTTGTCAAATCACCAACGGCCGTTTTAGAACGTTAGGAAGCATAGCGCCTGATTTATGTCAAAGGGCATTTACATGCATACGATAGATTATAATTTAAACAAGATTTGGTTGATTAAAAAGTATATACTCAGCATCATGTGGTAGCTATGGTACTAATCACTGCTACATAAAAACGATTATCATTACTAATAGGTAAATACAATTATGAAATAATTTTTGTTAACATCGAAAAACTGTAGGGGCGTATTCCGTTACTATGGAAACGGTCATTTGTGTCCGTGCAAGTTTTTTTGGTGTACACCAGAGCCATATAGAGAGAGTCTCTCTATATGGTTCAGGTGTGAACCACTTAGTTTCAGACCGTTTAAGATCAGATGTTCGGGTTACTTGGCCGGTAGCAGCCAGTTGCTCTGCGAATTATTGGTCAGAACTGGGCTTTGACTTCCCTAGTCGGGACATTGAGGGTTTGTATTCAAGCCACTAAACGATCGTGGATCGTTAGTTCACGATGTGAGCAGGTTGGAGTAAAGAAATAATTTCAATGCTGTCACATCTTGTTTGTTAAAAATATTATGAAGCATTTTCCTTCGATGACAGCTGAATGTCACTGTTATAGTTTTTTAAGCATTTATACGGATATAACTTCCGAATAGGCTCATGTCCATTTGTGTGTCACATATTATATCAGAAGACCACCTACGCAATGAAAATGTGCAGTATAACTTAATTACACATCAAATAACAAGTTTTGGATATAGTAATTGACACGTTCTACATTTATAACGTAAATTCAACGTAATCGTGTAAATAACCATCTTCCCTTAAATCAATTTGAAAAGAGTCTGCAGTAGTCGAATGGGATTCAAGCTAAATCTTGTGACTAACCATCTTATCTTCTAAAGTATGCATGCGTTGTACTTCACAGGGCATTTCAAACGTATGGAAGCAAGTGAAATGAAAGTATTTAATCTTTAATGATATCCTATGACTTGGAGACGTTACAGGCCTCTGCAGTTACGTGTTGTTTGTTTCAGGCTTACGTAACACGTAATAGACGACATATCAGGAAATGCACTTTGTGTTTATGCAAGCGCAGTAAAGAATGATAAAATCGATTCCTACAGCAGAGCTTTTTCATTTCAGCTATGATTAAAACACAACAAACGTTAACGTTTGCCTCTGTATGTAACAAATGTAACTGGTCCATCATTGTTGAGCATAGCCTTGCTGACTGTCTTTAACCAAGTGTAACTCAACTGAAGTTAAAAAACTTTTTCTATTTGTAGCAAGTTAGCTTTTCAAAAACAGCTCAATACAATGTACCATTGCAAACGGTCGTGTCTTGCTCAATGCAAACTCCCTCCGAAGCTTAACAGGCCCTACTAAATCCTCCTTGTGTTGAAACAGGAACATACAGTGTATGATAATAATTGGCTAATTGTGTAAAAGCGCTTTGAGTGTCTTGATAAAGCGCTTCGAACTAAATACAATGAATAATAATAATACAGTAAATGTGTATGTTCCCATGGAACCAGCCATCTTGTCTTGTCATTCTGCACGTGAAGTTTCTATTTTTAAACGCCCGCGTGCACAGGAGCTGAGGGCTGTAAATAACTTTGTTTATCACAGCTATCAAACATGACAGTGTAAGCAGAGATTTTGTTGGTGGGTGTTCGACATGGAGACACCAGAGTCACATAAAATGCAAGGAAATTATTTTCAATTTCAATTATTCAAATAATTTCAACAAATTAAAATTTAAATCAAACATTAGCATCGGCACAAAACATAACCCGATGTTTGAATTCAGTTTTATTCTGTCTGCATTTTGAGGGTACTCCACCACAGAGAAAATGAGGTATGATATGGCTGAGAAGGGCAAAGTTATTGTATTGAAACTACCCTTGACCTTGCAGCTCTAGATCACTTGAAATGCAGCTCCTGCCATCGCCATTCACTGCTTTGTCTAAGTGAGGGTTGTAGTTTTAGATATCATTGAGGAGAAGTAGAACTGCTGGTTCTGTTTTTACAAAGCAATCAGCTTTAATCACAGCAGAACCACCAAGCACTTGTAGTACTTGTCAGGGGCTCCTTACAAGGTAATCATCAGCCAGATAGCAATCTCACAAGGAATGTTAAATGAAAACATTTAAAACAGTTTTCCAGTAGTTCTGTTCAAAATGCTCCTTGTACAAAGAGGATCAGGCAGCATTTGCATACATCACTTAGAAATTCAGGTTTCAGTTACTTTACATTTAAATTAGGGTGATCATCATGTGGAGTCCATCCAGGAAATCATGGCCGTTTCATGCAGTACATCCAATATACAGGCGCCATGTTGACCTGCTATACATTTGATAAGATCTGCATTATGGATAACAAACATGACGCCGGTTCTAAGTAACCACCACTAACGCAGAACAATGGATATCAACATGAGGTCACAATTTATTTTCAACAGGTCACAACTAACGATGAAAATCAACAGATCCGATGTAATTACCCAATCACATGCCTTGATACCGGAGTCTTCAGGTTAGCATTGGCATGATTTATACACATAAAAAGCACGTTTTAATTCAATTCATCTTTTGACACTTCTTAATTCCTCAAACCACAACAAGACTGTACATTTTACCCACAAAAATCAACCATGGTAATTCATGTATTTATTCATCTGTGTCAACTTACTGGAGACAGCACTCTTATATATGGATGGCATTGGAGCTTGCTGCGATGTTAATATCTGAAATGATCTAAAGATCTCTTGATGCACGGATGCCTACTCCTACCCACAAAAAGCTCCGTGCAATATCCCAAACAGATCTTGATGTAACCACAGGAAATCGACAGTCTCTGCCATTTACCGGCAAGATCTCATACCTTACAATATTGCATATAGGGTATAAGCAAAACACTGTGTGGGCAAAAACTAATTTAAAGTGACATTACTACTGCAAAATAAAATATTCAGATAATAATTATCTCCACCAATGAAGATTGAAGACCCACAATCCTATGCACATATTCATCAAGACTCCTGCACTTTATATATTTGGAATATTTTGCACTCCAATTCTCACTGTCCATATCCTCCATCTGTACATACGATGTATATCTTAGTTACTTTTGTATTATTTATATTTCTGGTATGGATATTTTGGCTCTGTTCTACGTAGTTGTTGCCTGCCTTGTCATAAGAATTTCTTTGCTCAGAATGATCCTGTA
>JAVQJS010012464.1:0-13338 GCA_036024795.1 Galaxias rostratus | reverse complement strand
ATTACCTCGAATATTATTGACAAATGTTATAAGAATAAAAACGACTTAATAACCATGTTGGGTTTTATAAAATGATAACGCTATCCACTAGGTAAGATGGCTTGCCCGGAGTAGTTGGTCCATGCAAGCCCTGAAGTAGAAGTAAAGCTAATGCCTTTTGTAGGTTCCCACTCTATTTAAGGAGCTCATTAGCTAGTGTGCTACTGCTGCCTAGAACTGCATGACCTCAGTGCGTCCTTGACACACTCTTTCCCTGATTAGCCGAGCCTAAATATATCAGATTGTCTCTTCTGTTTTGTTTCTCTAGGGTCTTACTGGTCGCCCTGGTGACGCTGGTCCCCAAGGCAAAGCTGGACCTGGTGTAAGTAGGCTCTCCGTTGGTTTGTGCGTAAATAAGTGGTGTTTGTTCCATGTTTTGTGCGTAAATGAATGATCTGCTATGTCCAATAGATTTTTCTCCAAAGATTGTTTGCTAGATTGGCCATATCTCTGAGCAGAGAGCAAGCAAAGATTGCAATGGAGTCTAACAAAAGCTCATTTGATTGACTATGATCCCAGACGGCAACTTGTCTTTTTGAGAGAGCAGAGAGAATAGACAGAGCATCAATACTGAGAGCCTAATCTAAGTGCATTATTTCTCAGGAAGTTTTTTTATTGGGACCTTCACGTTCCGACTTGATGTATTTGGATGATTCACTTCCGCCTACATAACCCCCTAGTAAAGAACTGTAATTTTATGATAAATATTCCTACTTATATGCATGTTATTCAAGTTAATTTATATTATAATCAAACTAGAAGTAGTTTTCCCAGATTGTTTATTGTTGGTGGTACTGTGACCAGGATGTGATATTAACAATGCAATACATACAACCTATGATCATCTTTGAAAACACCGGGCCTAATTCCAGTTTTATGGATAAGTCCCATTTTTTCCGTTCCATTCCGTTCCCTAAGCCTGCTCTCTCTGTTGCCTTGCTAGGGAGCTGCCGGAGAGGATGGGAGACCCGGACCCCCGGGACCAATGGGAGCCCGAGGACAGCCCGGCGTCATGGGATTCCCTGGGCCTAAGGGAGCCACTGTGAGTCAGAACCCAGTTTCACACTGGTCCAAACCTTCCCATACTATTTCAAAACCTCCCTCTGAGTGGTTAGAACTAGTATCGTACTGGTCAAAAAAAAAAAACACCTCACTGATCCAAAAACCTCCATAATGAACAATATAACGGACTTCTGAATCTAATGGTGCTTGTCTGTGTTCATGCTGAGTTTTGTTATTCAAAAGATTGAATCTCATCGTTGAAGAAAATAATATGACACGTAGTTCAGTCACGCTGAAACATTTAGCCACACTGTCTCTGACTGAAGCGAGGAATAGACTTTTGATCACAAAGCATTAGGGTTGCTGTTGAGGTGTTGGACACTGACCTGTATTAATTTGTTGTCGTGGTTGCTATTTTCTTTCTCTGATTAGGGTGAGCCTGGCAAAGGAGGGGAGAAAGGTTTGCTCGGAGCTCCTGGTCTTAGAGTAAGTCGCTACTTTCTTCTTGTATTGTATAAAACCAACCCAAATTCACGCTCATTATATTTTTTATCAAATAAATGAATACATGAATGAATAAATAAATACATTGGAAGTGCATTGATGGTTGTAGTTGTAGGGATGTGTAAGGTCATTGGATGTATCTTATTTTTATGTTGTCCATATAGTGTTATATAGCCTAGTGCCAAGTTCATACTATGTTAGGTAACTCACTTTCCCAGTTACCCTTTGTCTTACCGTTTCATCAGTTTTACCGGGCCTTTTCTCACCAGAAACCCCTTTCAAAGGTTTAATTATAACAATCCCTCTTGCTGCGGATTTATTTGGCCTTTAGCTTCCAACAGCAGATATCTCTCTACACCTCTTCCTCCTCCCTCCTCCTCCCCCGCCTCCAAACCATCTCTCTAGCTATCTTGTCCATCTATCATGCCCGTGTTTCGCACGCTCACTATTCTTGTCTATCTTCCCTTCCTGCCTTGTTTTTTCTCTTTCCTCTTTTCTTCAGGGTCTGCCTGGGAAAGACGGAGAGACCGGCGCTGCAGGACCACCAGGACCCGCGGTACGTTATCTCCACCCCACCAATCCCACAACCACGGCCACGTTTGATGATGATGTCCCACATTTCTCTTATTTGGCCTTGGAAACCGAAGCCCGGTATCTTTTCCGGTATTTTTCTTTTGTCTGGCTGCCAGACTACGTAGCAGACTGGAAAGGTCATAGATCGTAACGTTAAAAAGGTCTTGTTGTTGTTGCTGCTGTTGATTCTGAAGGCTAAAGACACTTTTTCTCCAAGAGAAAGAGGATAGGAACTGTAAATCCTGATTACATTTGACTGTATTGCTGCTAGACCAGCACTAACAGTATTTCCAGTTGTGGTTCTGTTTAAAATGCAGTACCTCTGTTTTTGCAACTATTTTTAAAAAAAAATGTACGCAACCAATAACTATATTTATGCTGTCATAATTAATTAACGCTTGTAGGATTTGTATTGTTTGAATATTATGAGAACTGATCTTTGACCCCCCTGCAGGGTCCTGCTGGAGAGAGAGGAGAGCAGGGACAGCCTGGTCCCTCTGGTTTCCAGGTGAGTGTTTTCACTTGTCTAAGCATGGGGCTCCGTCCATTTCCACCTCCACCATTACCTCTAACTCTTACTGAGCTCGTCATACTGAGCTCATATATATTCATTTTTCAATTGATTGGATCAGTTGATTGGATAGATTATGCCTTCTTCCTAATCAACCTTTATTTTGAATAGTCATCTTGTGCATTTTGAAACTAATTTTGTTATGCACATAACCATGTACGTTTTTAAAATGTTTATTTAATTCTGTCTTTTGAGAGATGTTATTGTCACAATGTATTCAACAGCCTGCCATCTGTCTTTGTGACCATGTTTGATTCAGATTTGGTCTCCTGATTGTTCTATTCTCCATGTTGGCTCCACGGTCTAATCTCTTAATCTCTTTCCTTTCCTTCATTTTGTCTCTAGGGTCTTCCCGGGCCTCCTGGTCCCCCTGGTGAGGGTGGCAAACCCGGAGACATGGTGAGTGTCTGAACACACGGCTCTTATTTGTCTTTCTTTATCCTTATGAGACCGAGACCCACTGAGACAGACATATCTTTCACAGCTCTGTACTCTGATTGCCTCTTTATCTCAGGAACTGAAGCTAGCCTTATTTATCTAGACACATGTATCAAATGATTGATCACCAATGTAATTAAAATGAACTGCTTATCTGGTGTAATTAATTGTCTGTGGATATTATACCGGAACAAATAGACATAGCCATTAGGTTCATTCGAAATTAACAACAGAGCCGTTTTTGTCGCTTTATCAGTTTAAAGTTTTGAAGTTTTCCTTTGTTGGTTGTACTGTTGTACTCTGCAATTACTTGCCTTTTCAACTGTGCACTGCTGAAAGAGAGGCATTGTATCTGTCAAGTACACCTGTATAAATGTATAAATAACATTCAATAATACATAATAATAGACTGAGCTAATAATATGCCTGCTTTTGTCTGTCTCTAATCCTTTGCTCTCTCTCTCTCTCTTTGTTCATATAGGGTGTTCCTGGAGAGGGAGGTGCTGCTGGTGCTACTGGACCCAGGGTGAGTTAACAACCCTGTCCCTCACATCTCTTTACATATGGATGTGTTGAACCATTTGTCTCCACACAAAATGCACATTTTACATTTCCTTAGATAGATGGTACAATGATTAGAAAAGTCCCTTGGATTAACTCATCACAATAGAGAACTACCCATCTAAAGTGCACTGTATTTATTTAAATTTACTCAAAGTGTTTACATTTAATTAAAAACAAAAATAAAACTTACATTTGGTGTGATTTTCCTTATGGTTTGCCCCGTATGTATTTTACATATTTAACCGTGCATTTAATATCAGGACCTACATCTCTCTGAAAAAATACTTATTTTTGGTAAGAAACTCATTGATCCTGGTTGTCCACCTGTAGGGTGAGCGTGGTTTCCCAGGAGAGAGAGGAGGTGCTGGGCCTCAGGGTCTGCAAGGTCCCCGCGGTCTGCCTGGAACTCCTGGAACTGACGGACCCAAGGTGAGTCTTAACGACCCCCCACAAAAATAATCTTATACGGCTCATTTCAATAAGCACTGGGTAACAGGTCAGGTCGCTTCAGAACTATTATAATAGCGTTCCCACTGGCAACTAGGGTACGGTAGACAACCGCACCGTTCCGTTCTGCTTTTAGCTACCTTCTGTTGAGTTTCCTGGCACACAGTCCCCGTCCCAATAGGTGGAGCTTGAAACTCTATAGACCGTTGATTGGTCAACAGAAATCGTCACTTTGTGCGCATCTTTGTTAAGACAACAAGGCATTCTCCTCGTCTGCATGAAGTAGCATTTCCCCTACTCTTGTTTATTTTGCTGTTATATCTCCTTGTTGCCTTCAGGCAATTATGAAACAAATAATACTTTTCTCTTTCTTTTTAATCAGCATCTACATTTTGAGAAGAAAATACGCAAAACATTCCATGTCCTCCCTTGTGATCATTGTGTTTTGACTTGGCAAGTTGACTATGATGTCACGATAGTTATGTGGCAATGACACCCAACATGTAACTTAATGTTTGGTGGAAATGGGCCATTAACGACCCAGGAAGGAACTTATCCCTTTGAGTGTTGTGTTCAGAATGTGATTAAAACCATGGAGACAGAATATGAACAAGTTTATCTCTGTCACACAACCTCTGAAGATAAACAACTTTTAATGTTGCACATTTTTTTAAATTTAATGGAGGACACTTGAGCTTCACAGAATGCCATAAGAACAAAAAGGCTATTTTTTGGGGGGTTGTTGCCAGTCTGTTTGAAATTCAACACAAGCTTTGAAGATGATAAGAGGAACTGTCGCTTAATTCATGGATTTAAGCTATGTAAAGGGACCTTGAGAGTCTGGATATCTAACTGAGCCAGAGGCCAGCTTACTTTTTTTATGCAAAGAATGATCATCAAAGTCCGTCTAGACTCGTTTTAATCCGGGTTTACCATTCTGACTCAAGGCTACACCATAAGAGGCTGAAACAGGTTGGGGGGCTCAAGTGACAGTTGGTGATTTTGAGTTGTGTACTGAGTAAGCTGTAGGGAGGAGGATAAACAGACAATTCCATGTTTCAAAGCATAAAAAGCGTCAGACAAAGAATGAAAAAGAATGCTGCGTTGTCCGCGGGCGACAAGCAACACCGTTTTCGCCCCAAGGCAGCGGGGAGCATTTATCTGCGGTGGAGTAGCCTTGAAGTCCTTTGTGCTGGTTAGCTAAGCAGCGGAGACAGCGAGGCAGGGATGCTCGTTCCGCGGACCTGCCAGAGAAAAACAGACTTTTTTGGAGCTGATAACTGCAGCGCCCTGCACCCCTTGGTACCAACATCTCACACAGTGTCTACCGGTGCTGCCGAGATATCCGTCCAAAAACAGTCAAACAGACACACACACATACACACACAATTGTCTGAAATCGGAAAGATCTACCACGCAACACCACCCTAGAGCCGACTTCGAAATGAACCACAGAGCTAGGGCACAGGGCTTTTGGAATGGGGATGATGTTTGCAATAAACCTCTAATGTGACTGTCTCTCTGAAGTCTCTCATCCTGGCTGTGTGTGCAGCAGGTGGTTGAGAGCGCCACGCTACTGTTGTACACCCACCACTCATCTGTCTTTCTCACAACAAATACTTTCTCTTTTCTTTTCTTTCTGTCTTTGTCTGTCCCTTATTTTTACTTTCTCTCTGTCTCTCTGTCTTTTTCTGCCTCTCTTTTTTTGTAAACCTCTCTCACCCTCCCTTTTTCTCCTCCTTTCACTATCGCTCTTTTTCTCTCCATATTTAAAAAAATGTACTCCCTCTTTCTGTGGCTATGTCCATTTTTATGTTCTTCTCTTTCCATCACTCATCCGCTTTCTCTCTCTCTCTCTCTCTTTCTCCTCCTCTTTATTCTGTATGTGTAGGGAGCCATTGGTCCAGGTGGTGCATCCGGAGCCCAGGGCCCTCCAGGTCTGCAGGGCATGCCAGGAGAGAGAGGAGCCTCTGGCATCCCAGGACCCAAGGGTGACCGAGTGAGTCATACATCATCAATATTTAATGATGTTTATTAGCCCTTTCCGACACATTAAGAGTGTTTTACACTGTAGGAGAGACTTACACTGTAGGGGAGGGGGGTTTCCTAGTTGCATTTTTAATGTCCTATTTAACATGATAATGAGTCTTTAATTCACCGATGCAATTCTTAATTGATGTGGAAGGTAGGGGACTGAGAGAGTGATTCTAAAGCTGTGTGTGTTCTGCAGGGTGACAACGGTGAGAAAGGACCTGAGGGTGCTTCCGGCAAAGATGGTGCGAGAGTGAGTAGCATAATAATCGATTTCCTGTCCATCTTTTCTTTTATAGCTGCACAAAAGCCGACAAGCCAGAACTTCATTTCAACGTGCAATTGCATGATCTCCATTCTCCTGCCACACATCCAGAAGTCCATTGTGGTTTTAGATGGAAATACTGTTACATTTTAACATAGTGTTTGTTTTTGAATGCCCATTTCCCGATTCTCTGTGTATTTACTTGCTGTGTCTCTCCTCTCCTCAGGGTCTTACTGGTCCAATTGGTCCCCCTGGCCCTGCTGGTCCCAATGGAGAGAAGGTTAGCATTTTGACCCTTGAGTTGTCCAATTTATGGACACTACACACACACAAATCACAAAGAATACTTGATATCTAAATATTGAAATATGCATGGCAAGGTGCAAGCCATCTCAAAAATCAACAAGTTACAGTGTACTGTTATACAGTGTACTGTTATAGCTGAGGGTGTGATGTAAATCCCTGTCTGAGCTGTCACTGTTGTGTCTTCTGTGTCCTTCAACAGGGAGAGTCTGGTCCCTCTGGACCCTCTGGAGCGGCTGGTACTCGTGGTGCTCCTGTCAGTACCTCTCACACACCCTCACACACACACACACACTCACACACACACACACACACACACACACAAACACACACACACCAGACTGACACCGAGTTGTGTCCATGCAACATTCTCATCTGCAGCCCTGCGGCACTCATCACAGCTCCTTTGTTTCTTAGAGAAAAAAAAAGTCAGGGAAACCCAGACTGCATGCACACTTACAAACACACAGTGCATGTGATTAGAGCAGCAAACAATTGTTGCTTTGCAGTGTCGTCTAATAACTTATACCCTCAAGCATCCTGTGGTTATTATCGCATATTGTGAGGTGACATATTTTGGACTCTTTCGCTTTTTCTTACCAAAGTCAATGTCGTAAATGCATTTTCAGGAATAACGTTTTTGTCTACATTAGTACCAAGGCCTTGCCATGCTTTAAATTTGCACAGTGGTTTGTCCGGGTAAATATTTTATTTTAATTTACATCTAATTAAATAACACCTTATTCAAATCTGTCAATGTGAGAATTTTGCAAAACAGAAAAGTTGATTAAACGTCAGTTTGACTCTGTGTTGCAGCCTATCCAGTTTGTCTGAGCTCTGTGGCGTTCCGATGTGCATCAGGCAAGGTCAGACGAGGCCAGAGTGAGGTATAAGGCTTGATCAAACACTCTCTGATACAGATGAGGTGGGAGGCGTTAGTTTTAGTTGTGGTCCAACATGACTCATTGTAAAGATGTCACATCGCGGCACGGTGTGATTCCGCTTCAAGCCTCGCACATTTTTTAGATTGTTCTGGTATTCTTTACCCATGGTTTAATTTCTGAGATACATCAATGCGTGTGGGATACAGTCTACCTGGAATTGTTTTCTAGGTAGGTGCTGTATGGTAATTTATTCTTTTAGACTTTCTATCTTCTTAATCGTGTGAAATATGTGTTTGGAAAGGAAGCATGAACATCTTGTTAATCTGGTATGATATTTAATTCAACATACTGTACGTCAGCATACAATTAGCTTCGGCAGTGCGCGCGTGTGTTTGAATGCTCTCTGAAGATCTGTCTCCTTGACAGTTTTGTATAAGTGTGTGTGCACTTGGGTTGTTAACTAGATATTCTCGTTTATGTGGCTATTTGTCTTGTCTGACCTGACAACTTTGTAGAAGTTAAACAATTACAAATGTATTGGTTCCTTACTTCACTCCTCTAATGGCTCATTTAGTCAATCTGTTTTCATTTGTCATCAACTGGTTTTCGGCAGGTTTGATATGCTCGGCCATTTTAGCATCAAGCACACGAGAGTGTCTCACTTTGTTCTTTGGGTTGTACAGCTCAGACCCAGGAGAAGCCATCGACTGCTTTTCAGTTTAACCCTGACACATTGAAGTTTCTCCCTTAATCACGTACGCTATTGACTAAACAGTGAGTGAGTAAGATGGATTTCGTTTCCTAATTCAAGGGCTGGTTGAGAGCCACTGTTTTGATGAAGGGAGAGTTAGACACACTCCAAGGCACAACGAAAAACCTCCTGGTATTGATTGTGTTGATTTCATCTTGTAGTATGATTGAAGAAATTTTTCTGGCATTGTGGTAAATCCATTTTCTGTCAACAATTAAATAGGATCACCAGAAATGTTTTAGCTTGAAATAATTTCAAAATGTTTACCAAATTCAAAACAAAATTTGTTTTTTTTTAGTATTGTTTATTTACAGTAAAACATGTATCTTTTCCACAAGCGTTTTTTTTTCTAAATATAATTCTACAGTTACACCTCCATAGTTGGTTTTACTTCCTTGACCCTAATCTGCATTTGATCTAATATTATTTTTAGGTTGATGAAGTTGTCCTTATGACACACAATTATTTTCGTCATTATTACATACTTCCACGTCTTACTTTGCAAATGCTTAGAGATTATGTTGCAGTGAAAAAAAACTTGTCACCAGAAATGAGGGCACTGTTCTGTTTTCTGGAATGGTAAACCTGAGCGTGTGTCAGACAACTGGCTGACCGACCACACTCGATACTAATGAACAGAATGTTTCTATTGGAAGGGTGGGGATGTTATTATGGTCTGTATCACTGTCACCACTCAGAGTCCCTCGCGTGGTGGTCGGCTCCGTCACCAGGCACGGTGTGACACGGTTCCATTTGCGTGCTCGACATATGAGTCACACGCCTCGCCTGTAACATCTCTCCTGCGCTTCAGTGTATCACTAGCAGACCCATATGGGCCTGTTGCACACAAGCATCCTTCAGACAGTCAGGAGATTTAGACAACAGTGAGAACCTTTCTCATTTCCCCCTCAGACACATATTCACTCACTCACACTCCTCACACACACACACACACTCACCAGCGCAAACTATGCACACACACTATGCACACCTCATAGCACACACACACACACACACACACAAAGGCACACACGCACACGAACTCACACACACACACACACATAGACACACACACACACACACAGACACACGCACTCATGCACACGCGTACACACACACACACACACACACACACACGCACACGCACACGCAGACACACTCCCAAACCCCCTGCACAGTTCAAAGATGCATCGGCCCCGCTCAAATAAAAGACTGAAAAATGCTCTCGCTATCCAAATAAATCAATCAATCCGGGCAGATAATGAAAGCCATCCCCCGGCGCCATGCCGTATTTAACGACGCCACATACGGCCCACTGTCACTCTCTGTCAGTGCGGAGAAAATTAGAGCCAATTTGAGGCTAATAAAGACCAGATCGAGCCGTGGCTCTGCTCGGTGGTCGGGGTGTGCCGAGGAGAAACCCTTTGTAGGACCCCCGGGCGAACCTCGGCGGCATTAGGCCCTGCACAGTAGACGTCCATGTCGGGGAAAGGGATTTAAAGGTGAACTCCGCAATATAAACCTAACCGTTTAACCCCCCGCTTACTGTTATTGGCGCCGGGGTAATGGAGTGGGTCAGAGAACCGACGTTGAACGTTTTGTAAATTCCAAGAACCTGTGGCGTGTTTGACTCGTGTTTCGTACCTTGGACTTGGTCGCTGGAGTCCTACATTGTCTTTAACGTGATTAATTTCAAGGTGCTGTGATCAGCGGAAATGTCGCTCATGTTGCCTGAGTCACTTTGAAAGTTGCTGGTTGACTGATGATATCCATGGTCTCCGAGGGGTTGGGTGAGATGGCAGGAGTGTCAAATGGTGGGTCGACCCCCACTCACGTCCCCAATGCTTTTTCAAGTCATAACTGTAAGATTACACACCCTCGGTGTTGTGGTTTTGCGTGTCTTTCTGCATGTGTCGGTGTTTTAAAGGTGTGATGGTTCGTGTGTGTGTGTGTGTGCATGTGTGTTTGCATGTGTGTTTGTGTGTGTGTGTGTGTGTGTGTGTGTGTGCGTGCGCGCGTGTGTGTGTGTGTGTGTGCGTGCGCGCGTGTGTGTGTGTGACGTGTGCCGGTGCTTGTGTTTACTGAGGGGGAGAAGAGTTTTTTGGCCCATCTCCATACTGTAGGCAAGACATGATGATTCATTGTAAATGACAAAGATCTCCCCAGCACCCAGTCATGAGATGACAAAATGCAAAGAACGACTTTTCCCTCACGCACACATTCCAAATGTACTTTTCAATACTGTAAATCATAAATATAAATTTCAGCAACAATTACAATTTTCTTCAGAATAATTTAATGTTTTTTTTAAGTAGTGGGCCTCTTGTTCGTAAGAGATTTGATGTCGCCGTGTATTAAGAGTGCCCGTGTGGCTGCGTGTACGACCGTGAGATCTGAGTCTTGTGATCTCATTCAATGTGTTAGGTAGTGCAACACATGTTTCCATGTCAGCGAGGGTTTAGTGCAACTTCAAAGCCGCCCATCAGGGGGGCTTTGTTTGTGTTTCGAAGGTCGCTCTTTTCATCTGATTAGATATTAGCAATCAGAGAGCGAAAGTGAGCGAGTCCTCATGCGAGACCAGGGGGAAATAGAAGCCCACAGTTGAAATCCCCACCATGTGTTTCTGCTTGTCATTCACTGTCTTCGCCATGGGGAAACAAAGCGTGTGTCTCTGCACCGGTTTCGGCACAGAGGGTACATGGCCTACACATCCCCGCGGGTCGAGTGTACAACAGTGGTTTTCATGCCTCAGATTGAGCACGTCTATTTATTCATCTATTTTTATTGCTCGCTTGGCTTCATAGATGTCTTTATTGTGGTGAATTCAAATGTTTATTTTATGATAATGTTTGTAATAAGGGTATGTGGTGGACCTCAATATATAACTTGCGTGTAACGAACCGTGTGACCCACAGACTTTGTGGTGAAACAGTCATCAGACTGTAGCTCTGTGAGGGAATTACGATACGTAAACAGGTTTAAGTTCAAGGATACGTCTGACAACTTCAAATAATCAACTTTAATTACTTTTTTTTTTTAACATGTTGAATGTCGAATGATCACAACTTAACAATGTTGCAGTAAAATTTATTTGAATCAGATATTCCTCGTAATTAACGTTCGAACTACTATATTTTCTCCAACTAATTGTATATGATGTGTAAACTGTTGATTAAATAAAAAAGATTAAATAAATCATATTACCTACTGTAAGTTAACCTCTACATAATATTTGACTTTCTAGTCAAACGATCAATGCAAAAATAAATTCCGACCTAACTTCTCAAACGTTCATATTTATATAGTCATTGTATTTCGTAAATGAAATCAGTATGCCTGCATTTTCTACCCTAATCCATACTCCACTCCGTGATGCTTGCCCATCGTGAAGCTGTTTCTTTTCACTTCATGTGAACTATGTTCTCACTTATTTTCTGCATATTTCTCATGTTCATTTAATATGGTACTGTAGCTTTAGTATATTTTCATTATTGCATTTTCTTCTGATTGGTTGTAGAATTAACATATTTAATATTGAAGTATATGTATGATACCTGAATGTTATGTGTGCATATTCTTTCCGTGTCTCTGACACCAATTTGAAAAGTATCTATCTCATCATCTCACCACAAAGCCAATACTACTATGGAATTATCCCACTGGGGAACTTTATGTAGTTCGTTAGCTACACTTCTCTGTATCTTTTTACTTGTTAATAAATCCATCATGTCTGTCTCTCCAGTGGACATTTTACATGACGGTGTTTGTGGTTTCTGAGGCGTTTCTTTCGTGTTTCTCTATCTCAAAGTACATGCGGCCCGTGAAAGCACCCAGTTCTCGGAGGCGGACGATGACGTCGGGACCTGGGGGATGGACAGGCCCCAGGACTGCCGGGAGAGCCCGGACAAGATGAGCCTAACGCCCAGCGAAGGCACCGGGGAATCGGGAAGCCCGGGTAACGGTGCCCCCGGACCCCGCTGGCCGCTCAGTCCCTACCAGAGCCACTGGGCTGAGAAGGAGGAAGACGGGGGAACAGAGAGTGAGGCGAAGGGCGGAGGGCAAGAAGAAGAGCAGGGGCCGATCACCGGTTACAGTAAGTTGCCTCCTCATCGTCATCTTCATCACACACTATCCACCATCCTCCACATCCATACGTTTATGCTAGACACAAATCACAAAAGTGAAGAAAAAAAATGTTTTGATTTTTGTTTGCTTATTTAATCTGAAACTTTGCTGCATCAGTACGATCCCAGATTTTTTGGGGGGATGATATCATGGGTCAGGTTTGACCTGGTATCAATTTAAAATGGCTGCATTAGCTGTTTGGGCCCGTTGCTATGCATCTGATGCAACAGCCCTTCTCGTCTGCTCACACCTCTTTATACACCCTCCAGACACATTGTCTTATCGCATCATGTCCTTCCTGCCAGCCACTTCTCTTTTCTCTGACTTGTCTTTGAAAAAAAAAGAAAAGAAAGGGGGGGGGGGGTGCTTTGCCAAATCATGACAAAGGAACTCATCCCAGGCGCAATGTCACAATATTCCCACTCATCAAAGCGGCGATGTCACGGTGCCGAGACCCGAGCGGAGCGACGCGCCGCTCTCCCTTTTATTTAGAGGAGATCAAAGCGTCCCCGCTCTGTTCGCCTACTAACAATCACTTTGGTTCTCTCGCCTCGAGCCTGACGAAGGCGAGAGCGGAGTTTTTACAGCACCAAACCACGCCGGCTCCTTCCCCTCTCACCACATGACAAAGGGGGGGCCCCCCGAAAATACATCCAACATCTGCAAACATTTGAGAAATCTTCCTCAAAGTCACGGCGCCGTGAGCGAGGCTGGGCTGGCTGGCATTGGGGAGGAGGGGGCGGACGGCAGCCCGTCTCTCTCCTCTTCGCGTCGCATCTGCGGCCGTCGGCCCGTTTCGAGAGCGCGCGGGGGGGGGGGGGGGCGCACCCACGGGAGCCCG